>MU551646.1:1953301-2071202 GCA_024362625.1 Silurus asotus | reverse complement strand
TATATATATATAAATACTGTATATGTAAATAGATAGATAGATAGATAGATAGATAGATAGATAGATAGATAGATAGATAGAAAAAATAGTGTTCAGACTGTGTAGGAGGAGTAAAGAAAACACACAGTCATACCTCTGCTTTAGGTGCGGTGATGCTTCCAGGACATATGAAAGTCACAAACTCGTGACAGCGTTTGTGCACGACAAAACTGCAAACTGAAACACATTTACATTAGATATGAAAACTTGATACAAATCATCTTAGTAACGTGAACTTTTTTTCCTTTTCTTTAGCTCATTAATCAAAGGTTCAAATATCAAACTCAAGGTAATATGTTTTAAAAAATTAAACTGTCCCACTGTCTTGACCATGTGTGACACCTTTTGAGTTGAAACAAAAGGAATTTCAAGTTTTCAAGACACATTCCTGAAGTATTGTAATGGAGATAACTGAAGCTGATAACCAAATAAACAACAACAATAATAAAATAAAAGTGTCCTTATGAGTTTACCTTGGCACTGGAATCCTTGCTTTCCTATACCCCTTGAAAAAGATGTAAAAATAAATATATAAAGGTTAATCCTTAATATGAAAAACATGCAGGCCTATGCACACTTTAAGAACACTATATTTACAAACGCACCCACTGAATTTTACAAATATTTTTATTTTGAACATAAACAAGCCGCACCTGTCTATAAGCCTATAAGCTCTATAAGCCATTAGTGTCTACACTAATGAACTTTACACAGGTTTTAACGTAAGACACGTGAAATATGTTGCGCTTCCTTCCTTTCTGCTTTTACTGCATGTGTGGAGACCGAGGAATATTTCATTATTTTCTGATGCTGTTTCTTTGACTAACCCGTAACGCTTTTGCCAAGAAAAATAAAAAAGCACGAGTTTTGGAAACCTGTCTGTGCTTATATGATTTCTGTTGCAACTGGAGTTAGCGAGCTCTCCCTTCACCCAGACTCAACGCGTTACAACGGGTTGTATCTAAACAGTAGCCGACCAAGTAAGTCATTGTTCACTGTCTTCCTCCTTCATTTCACAACTATTTCTCTCGGGAGTTTATCTTTTGGCATCGTTGTGCGTTTAAAAAAAAGTTTTTTCTCCTGAAGCCGTGCAGCTCAGAACACTCGTTTCCATTCAAATATTTAATTGGTCTAATGTTATGTGGTTCAGTTTTTTGGCTTGAAGTTTGTAAAACTGAGAAAAACTTTTGATGCAGTACCATTACATTTTCCCTTTACTTAAACTATGAAGACACAAATCTGTTCCAGCATGACAAATGCCCCAGTGCACAAAACAAGCTCCATGAACATATGCTTTACATGGGTTGGATTGGAAGGTCTTGAGTGATCTGCTATAGAGCTCTGACCTCAACCCTACTAAACACCTTTTTTGATTAATTTGAACACTGACAGCACCCCAGGCCTCTTCTCCCTACATCAGTACTTAACTTTATTAAAATCCTTTTGTATGAATGATCAGAAATTTCCTTAACCTTGTTCCAAAATCTAGTGGAACATCCTCCCAGAGGAGTGGAGGTTATTATAACAGTAAATGTGGACTAAGTGTGGATTATTGTATACTATTCACATTAGTTTGCTTCATCTCTGTAATCTTTTCTGATTCCACATTATATATACAGTATTTATAGTAGAAAGAAAGAGCGAGAGAGAGAGAGAGAGAGAGAGAGAGAGAGAGAGAGAGAGAGAGAGAGAGAGAGAGAGAGAGAGCTGATTATCGTTTTGCTGTAGGTAGACTGACCTCTAACCTGCAACTGTAAACACAATATATGAGGCCAATTATTTTTTCACCAAATAACAAATGGGATATTTAGCCACTGTGACTCTGAAACATTTATAATTAGGTAGTGCCAGCCCTTGTTCTCTTTTCCATCCTTTGCCTAAAAAGCATTCTCATGTTTTTTCCATAAAAAAAAAGTCTTTGTTCAACCCACAAGAACAAATTAAAAAAATATTCCTCTAATATTACCCCAGTGGCCCAGTTAATAACATATAATTATTTGAGGAAGTCAGATGTTGTGATCTTAAAACAGATCAGACAGAGCGAGAGAGAGAGGAGAGAGAGAGAGAGAGAGAGAGAGAGAGAGAGAGAGAGAGAGAGAGAGAGAGAAAGAGAGCAGAACACGTTGGTGATTGAAGGGACATATGGCTCCCTGTAGCTGTGCACTAGCTGGACCTCAGCATTCACCCCAAGAAAGATCTGCATAATTGAATTCATCCCGGCAGACTTGAGCTTTACCCACCCACAGGGGATGAGGTAAATATAAGCATGCTATACAGTAATATGTAGTAAGTATGCCACATAGCCTCACTCTAGACTTTAGGAGTAAACCTGAGCAAAAGCCACCCAGTAAACTAATTAACCAATGCATTAAATGTCATACAAAGTCTCAAGATAAAACTGCCAGGAAAAAATGCTTATAGTAGATATATGTCCATGAATTTGTTCATGAAGGTAGTAAAAAAAAAAAATCTGATTCTATAAAGTTAAAGTATAAAGATAATGATAGCAGATGGTTTGGTATTGCTTGTAGTTTTTTTGTTGTTGTTCTTGTTGTTAAATCCACAGTGTACAGATTTACATGTTCAGTCTGAAGCATTACTATGATAGGTAATGCTAATTCGAACAGCACAACAAGAAGCCTGCAAACTCTTGGCACTTGGTCTCTATTGCAGTGATGGACAAACGACTTTGGCCAACTCCCAAGTTGGCAGGAGCAGGAAGCAGACTAGCTGAAATATGTGGCTGTTTCAAGAGATGAGGTCTCAACCCACTAGCACTGTTAGTCACATCAATATGACACACAGGCGAGACTGGGGAAAAAGGCATTTTAAATGCGGGTCAGTCATCTATTTTACCGAATCAAACATCCACTGAGGCCTGATGAGGATAGATTTACATCTATTAATTTGAATTTGAACCCTGGAATTTCTGATGATCGGCAGCTTAATTGAATTCCACCCTGAAATGATACTGGATCCAGATGGGTTTGGAAATTACACTGATTGGTCTCTCATGGATCTAATGTTTCAAACAAATGCCTGGAGAGCTGGAGTTTGACTCATCACAATGCTTTCAAATAACGAGTCCAAGGGAGTACTCACCTTTTCCTCATTCCCTTTTTAACCTGTGTATGGGTTATAGCCTGTAGAAAATGTACTGAACACCAAAAGCTGGGAAGTGTGAACATGTGTTTTATTTGTTATATATCAGTAGACTGATCAGTTGATAGATAACCTGTTTCTACTCTGAAATGGAAAACCTAGTAATCAATAATGCAGAAAAGAGTGGAAACTATGTTAATATTACTGTGTTAAATAAATGGTTTTAGAATGCATGAATAGAAGAATATTACATTTTTCATGATCATTAGTCAGGAAAAAAATATACCATTAACATCAGTTATGGTAAATGTTAAAAGCTTTGTATCTCTCTCAGCAGACAGAAATTTAGGAATTTCCCATGTGTGGATGTTAAACTGTGAATATAAAGTACCAGATGAAGTCTGTGCAGTGGCTGCAGAAGGTGGGCTGTTTGAAGAAGCGGGCTGTGAACTGATGGTCTTTCACTTCTACAATCCGCTTGTGCTTGAGTGCTCCTTTCCTCTGGAAGACTGGAAGCCTGGGGGGAGGAGAGAGGGGAGAGGGCAAAGGAGAAGAGGAGGGAGAAGGAGAGGACAGGGACAGCGAGGAAAGAGAGGGCGATGGAGAGACTGGTGTAGACATGCTGCTGATGGAAGGATGGGGGCAGGGGAAGAGTTAGAAGGTTAAATGCTAGGTGAAAAAAATGAAAAGGTGAAGATGTGCAGGTGGAGAAATAAAAGAGAAGATGAAGGGTGAAGGAAGAAAAGGAAAAAAAAACGATGGGAAAGGAGGGCAAAGGATCTTGATAAGGTTTGTGTGTGTGTGTGGGGGTGTGTGTGTGTGTGTGTGTGTGTGTGTGTGTGTGTGTGTGTGTGTGTGTGTGTGTGTGTGTTGTGTGTACAGATGGCAGTTTATGATGCTGATGAAGTCTAGAGAACAAAATTCACAAGAGAAACAGAGACACAAAGACAGAGAGGGAGACAGCTTGTGAGTGAACAGAATAAAAAAGAGCTTAATACACACACACACACACACACACACACACACACACACACACACACACACACACTTGCAATGGGACACTAAAGCACATAGTGATTCTCCTTTACACACACACATACATACACACACACATGCACACGCGCACACACAAACACTCTATTTCACCATGTCAACTATGCCCAGCACCTGCTCCTCTACTTCCCCATCTCCTTTCCTCCTTCTGTCTTTTACATTTCTTTTATTTTCCCCAATTTTTCCACCACACCACTCATTATATTCATAAAGAGCATTTGATACAGGTGCAAAGATACCTGATATAAAATAGGTAACACATCTAGTCCAGATTCTCCTCTTTTGAATATAACTTTTAACTTAGAAATCTGTACTGATTCAGGCAGATTTAGGGTCAAACATCTTGTGCAACAAACACAGAATCGATCTGAGCCACATTCATTTAGTAGGGCCAATACAGTGCCGCTAGTGAGTGATGAGCCACATTGCAGGATCAAATCTAGCAACAGGAGATGAGAGGGGCCAGCAGAAGAGCACCTCAGACAAGAGACAGATAAATTGAGTAGGAAAAGGAAGAAAGGGGAAAATGAGGAAACCTTGACAACCGGAAGAAAATAAATCACCTGCAACAACAAGAAAAAAAAAATCAATGCCAAAGTATTTTTAGAGTTAAAAGAGTAGATTCAGATAAGTTAACAAAGGTCAAGGCAAGACAGAAAGAACAGACGAGAGTGGAGAAATTACCTGTTTGTTGACTGATTTGGCAAAAATGGCTGCTCGCTGTTCTCCCTCCTCCGCTTTATGGAAGGACTTCAACCCTGACTCATGAAAAGTAGAAGATCGTGCAGAAAACCAAAAACCAAAAATAGGGAAAACCCTCTGAACAGCCCTCGAGCGGGAAAAAAGAAGAGAGAAAGAAAGTTGAAGGTTGAGTGAAGATTTCCAGGAACGCAGGAAGGTGGAGGAGGAGTAGAGGGCTCTGTATTCCTTTATCCAATAGAGAATGGAGAGGGGCAGAGACACTGAAGCGATTTTCACTTTCCAAGATTGATTCTGTTTTTACCAACAGGAAGAGTGTGCGAGGTAAAAAAGAGAGAAAGTGACAGAGAAAGAGAGAGAGAAAGAGAGAGAGGGAGTGTGTGAGAGAGAGAGAAGAAGGGAGTAGATGATTAGAGATAGGCAGGAGCTCATTTTTAAATCTGGGTTATGTCTCTCCAGAGAGTGAAAGAGAGACGGATGGAGGGAGGTAGAAAGAGGACAGAGTGGGAGACACATTGGACAGCTTGGTCAGCGAGCATCTCGGCTTGTCAAAAGTGTGTCCAAACTATTGACCAGAGCACAGATCATTAGACAGCCTCATGTGCTCAAGCTGATATGTCAAGCTTTGTGAGTGTGTACCACGTTCTTACCTTAAAATGAGCTCATCGGGTGGCTGGGAGCGAAACAATATAGCTGACAAGCATGATGACACCAAAAAAAGAGCATGTCACATAATGCCATATATTTGGAATCCCAAAGAAACCCAGGCATGGTACAGTCTGTGATAGCAAACTCCCTCACACAGGTGGCTGACTCAATCCAGGTCACTGTGGGAGGATTCAGAAAATATAGCAAGATGGCTGCAGTGCAGGGAGGACGAACCGAACGGGGCTAAGGGAAAGAGTGCAGTGAAAAATCAGGACAATGTGCTGCTCTCTTTGACAGCGGGGAAGTGACAAGACTGGGCAGAACAAAAACACCCTCACCCCCATTGCCAACAGGGTTGGTGTGTGTGTGTGTGTGTGTGTGTGTGTGAATGTGTGTGTGGAACATGGGAGAGAACGAGACCAGGCAAAATGGAAAAGGGAGGGATGGTATGAGATTGCAGCGAGAGATAGAGGGAGTAAAAGGTTAAAGGTCTAATTATGTAAAATGTAGGTTATTAGTCTCCTGATGAGGACACTGCGAGAAAATTAATTAACAATTATAATTAGCAAGATTGTTAGAGAGCAAAATGGTGTCACTGGGCAAGGATGTGTACAGGGCCAAGCGTGTGTACCTGTGCGAGGGACGTTGGTGTGTCTCACTGTCATTGAGAACGCAAGTGTGGAGGTCAGCCTGCTTTTTTTGCTTTAATTTCACGTTGGAGTAGTAGAATCTTTGATTGTGTCCTCATGCATCAGATCAAAAGACTCCAGGACTCCAGTCTACTTTGTTTGAAGTGGTTCTGAAAATGAGGTCCAGGAACCCTCAGAGGTTCTGAAGTGTTTGTAGTGGGTCTTCAAATTTAGTTTCACAAAGTACGTTCGTGTAAGTTATACATGATGTACTGTATGTATTACAGTGTTTGACTGATTACTTGAACAAGAACTCAGAAACAAGTAGACTGATTTGCAGAATCTGCATCTTGTCAGTAACTGGCATGTGGAGCAAAGTCCAGCTATGTTCAAGTTCCAGTTTAAGTTTATTTCTATAGCACTATTCACAAGGGACATTGCGCTTTACAGCATGTAAGAATTATAGAAGAAATAGATAGTCTGTATTAGCAACATATCTACATCAGCAAATGTTCATCTGTAAAGATCTTATTTACAGTACATATCTTTACAAATTTAGTTAAAATACTAAATGCCTGGCAGAACTAAGCAGATGTGTTGATTTGCCTGTCTTCCAACATGTTGCCCTATTTAGCACTGCAACACACTCTAATAGTGGCCAATTTGGTCAAGAATCCCTCTGTACTATGCACACTTTATGCACATTTTCATTCATTTGTTATAATGAAAACTATGAATAAACAATACTCTCTTTATAAATCAAACAGGCTGATATGTGCTTCATCTAAACTATTATGTAGCTAGCTATGTAACTAGCTAGAAAAAAGTGTGCAGGAGAATGAAACACTGAACATCATCAATGATGTAAATAAATCAGTCATTTTACTTTTGCAAGCACTTTCTTACTTTCACTTATGTAGAAATATAAAAGGAGTTATTTTATTCATATTTAAGCAGGGAATTAGTACTTTTACTCAAGTATAGAAATTATATACTTTATCCACAGTTCATTATTAGCATTATTAGAAATGATTAGCTTGTCAAAACATGCTAATCTAGTGTTTACAGCTTTACTGAAATCAGATTTATTTCCCATTTTATGAACAGTTGTGCAGTAAAGGTATAATGGCTGCTTATAGTTGCACTTAAAAGGCATGCCAACAACCTATTGGTACAGATGCACAATGAGAGAAATTCAACTCTACACAATTTCTCAACAGAACCGTGGAATTACTGACAGGTTCTGTTAAAATTATACCAAGTGACTACGAACTGTTGCACCATGTCACGTGTTCGTTTGTGCACCTGATTTACTTTTACGGTAATTAGCACAGCTATGACTTACAGCTCACAGCGCGCTTTGTCTTTTCTTTGTTGTCGTCTAGTCTTTATTGTGATATGCCAGGTTTGTTTTGAGTTCACGCTCACTTCTTGTTCCATAGTGTTCTGTTCTTTGTTTCTTTATTTCTCTGTGTCTTGGTGTTACTTTCTTACACCTTGTTCCGTTTGTACTGTTGCCCTTTATAAAACATTTTCCACACTTGCATCCACTTCCCGCCTCATTACATGACAGGCATTCATTTAACGCGATTTATGTAAAGTATTTAAGCGAAGAACAGCATGTTTTTCTGAAACGTAATGGAGTGAAAAGTAAAAGTTTCCCAATATGAAAATACTCTGATAAAGATTAGGTACCTGAAAGATGTACTGAAGTCTATAACAAATTCCAAATATACTGCTGAAGCACATGAAACAGTGAAGTAGCAGTGTTACAGTATATCAGAATTTTTTTAAAATCTGTTCTGGGGCACTGTTTTTTAGACCAAATGACATATTTTTGATCTCCCTTTAACAACTGGTGCATAATTAGTTGTATTCATGGTTTGTCAATTCTAATTTGCTTACTACAAGGTTGCTCTAATTCACTAGAAAGTAGGTTATAGCTTGTTTGAGACTGTGATATTATTAATGTGTTTGGATCCACCAAGCTTCACATCCACATGTGTTGTTTTTCATCATCTAAATAGCTGAAATATTACTGGACACATTTATATAATGTTTAAATAGTTGAACTGTGTTCATTGAAAATCTGTATTGAGAAATAGAATTGATTTAGCATTTAAAGGTAAAAAATGATTTAGATCTTTAGATTGCCATGAAGCAATCAATTGAATCACAAACACATTTAAAGAGACCTTAACGATTATTTATGGATAAATAAAAATATGTAATTCTTTTTTTCATTAAACATTAATTGAAATAACTTGGACTGTCGATAAATGTAAATGTAATGGCAAATAAAGGTAAAAGGTTAATAACGTGAAATCAAAAGGAGTTTACAGATTAACAATAACAGACTGTTTTCAAATCATATACAAACATTAATCCCCACTGTCATAATATGGATCTGGGTATACAGTTCTGAATAATACAGAAATGACTAATAGAGAAATTAACTATAAAGGATTATAAGATTTGAACAGAAATGAGGTTGGTTACTTTTGAAATAGAAAAATATTAGTGTTGTATTGAAAAAAACAAATGCTTGCTGCTGACAGAACGAGTGGATGATGGAAGAGTGAAAGGTGGAGTGGAGGACAAACCTATTTCCACCATGCAAATCAGTAATACGTGTTATGCTTAAAGGCTTTGAAGTGTCATTTTGCGAGGTGAACACTATTCATAACAGTGCGAATATATGAAGAGCCAGAAAGCCGTATAACTGAACATAATGACTCTTTTAAAAAGAAAAAAAGAAAGAAAGACACATCCATTAAAGCAAACTGGATATTTGTTTTCCTTTTTTTTGCGGCCACGTGAAAGTGCAGGATTTTTTGGCCATGCTATTCTGGTTGAGCATAAAGATGAGCTATAACCCCAGTGAAATACATTACTGCTATAAAGCACTAGGCCACCCAAAAAACTCTTTTATAGACACACGTCATGGTAAGTGAAAGGAATATTTGCTGATATGCTGCTAAAAGAAAAGAGTGCATGATGCAAGCAAATAAAAGCAAACAAGGCATTAGTACTGAATATAATATACAAAAAGAAAATAAACTAAATGTGAGGGAGGATGTTTTAAGGAGGAAGGTAATGAGTGCAAAATCACACAGGACACACAGTACATTTCCGACTTTACTGTGCCACGCAGATTATAAAAATCTGTATTCGGAATAAATCCAGCCAAATAATCAAGGAAAAACAACCCATCATCTTTCATTTGCTGGAGCTATTTCTGCTCATTCTGCTGACTGGACCCATCTCATTGTCAAAGACTCATTTCTCTCTCTTAGTTTCTATGAAAGAAAAAAAAGAAAGACTCTGCCTAAATGCAGTGAGTTTTGATTAGGAAGACCTTAAGGCTCCGGGCAGCACTGTAGTCAAAGCCAAGCTGAGCTCTTTTTCCTCATACCATTTCACCAGTCATTTTTTGCTCATTTTTACACTTATGTTGCATAATAGATAATTTTTTTTTTTAAGAAAGAAAGAAAAAGCCCTGAGTGAAACTTCTATGCTGATGCCAATATGAGTTTTACTGAGAGTCAAAGACATAATTACAGAAGCAAAAGATAGATGAATTTGTTACAGCGAATAAAAAAAAAAAGAATGAATTATTGTATTTGATTGTAGCCATTGGTCAGATAACAAAATATCAATAAATAAATAAATAAATAATACATGCATACATACATACATACATACATACATACATACATACATACATACATACATAAATTGAGCAAATTTAAGTATCTTCAATATAATTCAATATATTGCAATGAGGTTACAATAAATCAAATATAAGATCTTAAAACATAATGTTTCCTTCTAGAAATAATTAAATTGGGTGACCTTATCTGGCCAAAAAATTATATTATATAAGAAACCAAAAAAAAAAAAAAAATTGCTAAATTTGTTTTATGCCAATGCTACACAATGTTTAAACTTAAATTAAGTTTAATGATTTTTATAATTGGAAACATTAAATAACACTAAATATAATTAAAATATTTTTGCTCGTTTTTTTTTGCAGTAAAGCCTGTATGGATACAAATCATTCTCATGACCATATATGCTATACTTTATTGAGTAGTTGATTGTGTAGTGTATAGTGTATAAAAGAGGTGGGAAGTAATGAAGAAATACTTCATTACTGTACTTAAGTATATTTTTCTGGTATCAGTAAAATGATTTCACTATTTATTTTTCAGACAACCTTTTACTTTCATTCAATACATTTTTCCACAAATATCTGTACCGTCTACTTCTACATTTTCAAAACAGGCTTATAACGTGGATGGGAGAGAGGGAGTCAGTAATGTATACATGACTGAGAACAGAGACATTCCTGATTACCTGATCATCATGATTTCTCTGCTTATGTTCTATATAGTGGTTGTTCAGCCTGGATACATTCATTAAATAACAAAATCAGAAATTCTTTTGTATTAATATATTAATATGATGTGAGGTCCAGTTACCAGCATGACACTAAAGCAGGTAGTAAGAATGGCTACCTTTTACTTAAGTACCTGTTGGAGCCCAAACCTCTTTGCTTTAACTTGAACGAAAAAGTGTAGTCAGTACTTCATACTTTTACCAGAGACTTTTAAAACAAGAGTATCTGTACTTCTACTTGAGTGAAGGATGTGCGTACTTTTGTCATCTCTGGTGTATAATTATTGTTTTACACTGCCTGTGTCTGTGATTCGCTCCTCCATTCTGGAGGAAATGCGCTATATGAACAAAGATTAGTGCACACCTGACCATAAAATTCTTATGTGATTTCTAAACATCTAATTCCACATTTAGTTATCATTTGCACTTAGAATAACCTCCACTCTTTTGGGAAGATATTCCAGTAGATTTTCGGAAGTGTGTTTGTGGAGATTTGTGTTCATTGAGCCACAATGATTTTTGTACAGGGGTACAGTCAGCATTCAAATGTATACCAGGGTCAAGGTCAGAGCTCTATAGCAGGCCAGCTATGTAACTCCAAACCATGTAAGCCATATTTTCATGGAGCTCATTTTTTGCATTGGGGAACATGTTTGATTTTCATGGAGCTCAATTTGTGCATTGGGAAAGGTTTTGGTTCACTGCTTTTTCAAATAAAATCATTTGATCCAGAAAATAATTTGGCCCACCTAAAACCCGATTGAAAGTGAGGGAATAAAATATATAATGTTACAAGAGCTGGTTGTTACTCTACCTTTTTAAAGCATACATGATACATACACCTGGAATTATATTTCTGCATGGACAATCTTTATAAGCCCTGCTCTGCTCAACACGCCTGATGAAATTCTGCCACCCCAGCTGAGTCCACTGTCTGGCTAACTAATCACCCTAATTTAGGCAAACTGGCCAATTATCCAATCAGGTAAAATGAGCTCCAGCACAAAGCAGCTCTCAATATATCCAGAAAAATGGAATTTGAAAGGATGCATAGTAGAAAAAAGCAGTCATGTAGATCTTTAACTGAATATGAACCTAATTCTGAGACCTAAGTGTTTTTAGTGTTTTTTTAACAAAACATGAAAAAAAAAGGTTTTTATGGTTAGGCAGCAAATCAGTGTATTATGTTGAAATGAGGCGTTATAATAATGATTTAAACAGTGTCATTTAATATGTAAGAATTAGGAATTAAAATGAAAGAGAGAAAGTGTATAAGAGAAAGATTAGTAAAACAAATGTTTAGTGGGTAAAAATTCTTTGTGAATGGAGTACAATGTTTCCTATATGAGTAAAGAAATGACGTCGTGAATAAATGTGTGTTGAATTAAAGGTTTACATTTTTTAAAATGGTCAAACGTAAATGCATCGATCGCGCGTTAATAAAATTAGTGCCGTAAAAATGAATTTGTGTTAATGGTGTAAAAGATACTGAATGAGTTATGCTTCACCTCTCTGCTATTCTAAAAACAGCATATTTAAATACACAAGGCATTTAATCTTCTGACAAAAAGCCTTGAGTGTTTAGTCAGCAAAACCCAACACACTACTACCTTCACTCAAAATAAAAATTGAAGTTAAAAAAAGAAGAATCAGACAGCTGTAAAATTCTTACACCATGAAATTGTGCCCTATACACCGCCAGAGGAAAAAAGGAATCTGCCTGGACAGCAAAACGGAGGCAGCAAACTGTCGCATGTAATTTGTGATAAACGCCATCTCTGTAGATTTAAGAGGAAGAGAAATTGTGTAAAAAACTACTAAAGTAGGCAACATGTGTTGAGCATCATCATCTGTCCCAATAACCTTGATTTATTCATCTGTTAGCTCAATGAACAGGGACAAACTCTTCCACCTTTTTTAATCAGTAATTTGTGATATATCTTACCCTGTTTTTTTTTCTTTTTCTTTTTCAGACAGAACAAAACATCACACATGGCCCACTCTCAAATGGCCCTACAGAACTATTTCATTTCAGAAACAACCTCAATCATACACCTCAATTATTCCTCAATCAACTACCACTTTCTCTCATTAGTGCTTCAGTCCACTTGAATCACAATGTGCCGTCTTGTGTTTCAGCCACTGGGACTTATTTCCAGCTGTACATCCAAAACTGTTTTAAATAAGCACTTTCTGTTGCAGGCTGTAAAGGACTGGAATTCCATTCAAGGTGTAGTCCTGCCTCGCACCCAGTGTTCCTAGGAGTAGGCTCCAGGATTCACCATGGCCCTAAGCAGGATACAGCACTTACTGAAGATAAATGAATGACAGTAGCAGTATCAGTAGCAGGAGCACAAAATGCCTTTTAGATCCCGAGCCAAATGTCAGATGAACACCTGTTCCTCCAATCACTTTGTAAACTCTCTTTATCTCCCTCCTACACATTTTTATTGATTCAAGAAGGAGATGGGAAATCCAGTGAGACTAATTAAAATAAATGCCAGTGTTAAAAAACGATCACAGAAAAGATGTCAATGTGCATTGTGTACAAGACCCTACTGCACTGATGGGTGAAAAAAGGGAAAGCGGTTCAGACAGAATTTATAGAGAACGAAAAGATGGAGGGAAAAGCATCATGGTGCTTTATGTGTCCCTTGCTCTTCTGTGTTACTTTGGAGATCTAGTCGATGTGCTTGTGAAGCCTGCAGCACTCAGTGTCCATGATGAAAGAGAAGACAGTGAGGCTTTTAGCATATTTTGTGTGCATGTGTGTGTGCATGTGTGTGTGTGCACACGTCCGATACTTCGTGCTCATCGTTTCTCTTTCTCTCTCTGCCCGCAACCCCCTTTGCACACATACAGTGTTAATCTAGGCTTTGAGGCTTCAGTTGGAAGATAAGTAGAGGCTCAGCGTCTGCTCTGATGCAGTAACCTCGCTTTACAGCTCACTCACTCACTCACTTACTCACTCACTCTCTCTCTTTCTTTCTCTGCATATCCCTCTCCGTTCCATTTCCCATTACACACTCCTATGCTGTCGGATACCCACATAAACATGGCTCGGTGCTGATCAACATGCTCCACAGCAAAGAAACCGATCGAGTGCAGCGCAGACCAAACACCACTTATAACATAATCTTACCCACTGACATTACATACATTTTACATTATATTCACTCGCCTGGTATCGCCATATATCACTCTACAATATAGGAACACAAATTACAAATAGTGTACACATGCAAAAAAGAATGGGGGGGGGGGGGGGGTTTTTAAATCCAGCATGCAAGTAAATGTATTTTTCTGCTAAAGTGTAAATAGAGCAAATAAATGTGCAAATGAATACACCACTTGAAGAAATAATAAAAACTATTGTTTTAACTCAATAATTCCCAGGGGAATTCCCAAACCAATGTGAGATTTTTATGAAAATCTGACAATATTAATATTAATTGTAAAATACAACAAAATTGCTCTGATAATATTTTGTATAGTGAATGCACAATGGTGCTTACAGTACCACATAGGCATTATATATATATATATATATATATATATATATAATTAACTAATCACAGCTTTGACAATCAGTCAGCATGAGCATATCCCTGATTTAAAAAACGCTTTCCTCTAGTGATTTTGCATACAATGTTTTTTACTTAATAATTTCCATATGATAAATTATTGACTACAACAAGTGTACACTGTTTATCAGATTGCACATGTAAATTGAGCCTAAACATAATAATTTGGTCTCTGATAAACAACAACGTCCACATGATGCATTGAGATTAATCATGTCCCAAAAACACATCTGGTAGTGGTGTTAATTCATCAGCACTGCGATCAATACCTGTAACAGCAGCAGCATTACAAGTTATGCCATTATGAATCTGATGCCAAGTTATGCCATTATGAATCTGATCTTTTTAAAAAAAGGTCATATAATAGTAAATCAAGTCACTATAGATCTCTCTGCAGAAGTTAATACGCTATAGTCACAATACGGTGATGAACAAAGAAAAACAAAAAACAGAACACAGGGCTTTACAGTGTTTATGGAAATCTGAGCAAAAAAAAGGAAAGACTGCAGCATCAGCACATTCTATCAGGCGGCTTTAAATGAACCTTTCCATCAAACCCTGCAAAAACATGCCCCTTAGACGGCAAAAGACTGGATTATCATAACAGTGTTCTAATTTGGCACTAAACAGAAATGTGTTACAGTGAGTAGTTTCTTTTCTTTTGCTATAAATTATAACAATAACACAGAAGCATTATAATAAGGAGCAAGATATTTTATGGTATTTTTAAGGTATTTCAGGGTGCTTACTACATTATATGGAGAAACGTTTGTGGACACCTGGGAATAAGATTCGTATGTGCTTCTTGAACATCCCATTGCACATTTAGTCAACATTTGCTGTTTTAATAACCTTCACTCTTCAGCATTTGTTATGCAACCCAAATGTGCTCAGTAGAGATGAGATCAGAGCTCCGTAGCAGGCCACTCAACATCTTTCACTCCAACCCATGTAAACTATATGTTCATACAGCTGGCATTGTCATGCTGGAACAGGTTTGGGTCTCCTAGTTAATAGCTGATAGTAAAGGGACATTTTAATGCTACATCCAATGCAATTGGGTGCCTTAAAGTTTGTGGTAACATTTTGGGGAAAAAACACATACGGCTGGAAAAAAATCATGTTTCCCACGAAGTGTATGTTTTGCTTGCGATCAGGAAACACACTGACAAAGCAAAAACACAAAAAGTTTATACAAAATGATAGTGCCTTGCAAAACTATTCAATGTAATCTTGGTGTTTTTTTCTGTTCTTTTGCATTTACAAGACGGAATTCAAACAAATACAGTAATCCCCCATTTATTTATAAATGAAAAACTGCGATAAACGGACACCACCCCAAAAATGCTATTTTATGTATACGGTACTGTATTAACATTTTACTTCATTTTATAATTTACAATTATATTTTTATTAATAAATTTCATAATTTTAACATAAAACTCCATAAAAACAATTCAATATAAGTTGTTTGGTCTTTTGTGTTATCCGCGAGAGACTGGAAAAATCTGTGAAACCAATTAGTTATGTTGTAAATACAATTACACGATAAACCGGCGGTACGAGATTCGAACCGCGGTATTTACTGTATTTCGGAATTTTTATGACTGATCTGGATTACGCAACATGCGACACCATCAAAGAAGTTGTGGTTCATTGTGACAATTATTATTACAAAAAAAGTGCATTGACTGAAATCTAAATTTTAATTCTATCTGACTAGAAACCTTATTCCTTCAGCCACATGCTGTTCTGCAAAACTCAAATGTACATTCTTAATTTCTTTTCAAGCAAAGCCTTTTTTTAAAAAACTGCATTTTCTTCCTTAAAGCTCGTCTTTGTGGTGTGTACAGCTCCTATGAGCAGATTCTCCCATGACAGATTCTCCCATCTCTGTCAAATGGAGCTCCATTAGATGTTCATAGTTTGGGATATTTTTGTCTTTTAGCTATATTTCTTCACACATCTCTCTCTCTCTGACCTGTTTGAAAAGGTCTTTGGTCTGCATGGTGTTTATACAGTGATGCTGCAGTCTCAAGGGCTATTTAGAATAGGTGTATTAACATTATTTGTCAGATGTGACAGTTAAGTCAAATGTAGATTATTTAATTATTTCACTTTCATTAATGAATAATTATTTAAAGATGTCATAGCAAAGAAAGTGAATTTATGCAATTGCCTTTTTTTCCCAACATATTTGAACATTCTGGACTATTTTGTTCCATTACATCAAATTAAAATCTAAATTAATTAAAATTCCAGGTTATGATGCTCCATAACCGAAAGGATGAGTTTGGGTGAATACATCCAAAAAGAACTGTAACTCAAAGGGTACATGACATGCTTGTTGGACGAAGGGAAATTACTAACAAAAGACAAAAAGACATTTTTTTTCTATTATCTAGGCAGCCTAGATAAAATGATTAAAAGTGAAGTTACTTGTTTTGTTATAATGAGGAATTATTCTTTTTAATGAATAACCAGGCATTAATTGAGTTTACAGCTTTCAGATTTGCTATGCAAAGTTGACAGCATATCAAAAAATATCTCACAAACACCTATGTAAATAAAAACAATTAATAAATCAAAATAAATAAATACAACTAAATAAATTAAGGAGTCTTAAAACAGTCTTTAGCCAAGGTAAATTAGCTTTTTTGGTTCACAGAATTAGGTGCTGTTTGAAACCAAATATTAAATGAAGAAAAGTCTATATTTCACTCAAATGTGCAAACAGACTAAAAAGTGTGAAAGTGCCCTTGGATTCAGGAGCAGGGCTATGGTTTGGCTTGTTTTGACTTGTGCTGAGGCAAATAGAAAAAAGTCTCATAGGAACACCCTGGACCATGACCTCCAGAAAAAGGTGTGATTGGGAGTAATACATGCCAGTTCGACATGCCTGTCTGGATTTTGGAAGACAGTGAGTGACTTGTATTGAAATGTTGTACTTTCCAGTGACCAGATATAAAATAAAATGTCGAAAAGGGCAGTTCTGAAAACTGGACTTAATCCTATTTGTTATGAAAACCAAGACAATATATAACAGCTCTTTCTGTATACTGCTAATTCACATTAATTTACTTGGCGAAGATGTATGAATGGCATGGATAATGGTAGATCATTGGAGAATGTTGTTCAGCTTATCAAGCTTGCTCCAAAGGGGTCCTGTGCTCTGGGGTGGAATCTGCAGAGAAAAGAATGCTTTAAAAACATAAAAATACACTACATTGACTGACAGTTTCAGCACTGCAAGAGTCTCTGATATCCATTGTGTTAATATTTATATATCTGTGGGAAGATATTGTGTTTTATGGCATTAGTTCTGGCTTCGAAAAAAGAAAGAGATAATAAGAATGAGATTTATGATGGAACTCACCAAGACACCAGGTTGTATGAAATTTATCTTTTCTGTGCAGTGAGATGTTTAAACACACACAGTTTTTACTTCCTGTTAGATAACAACAAATTTCAGCTTCTACACTTTCGAAAAACAGAAAAAAAAGTCAATAATAAAAATGAATGACCAAAAAAAAAAGCAATCAAGTAAATTAATGAATGAATAAACCAGAATATATTAGTGTCTTTTCACTCTTTTATTTTCTTATCCCTATACTTATTGAGGATTTCTTTCAAGTGCGGTTGATTTCTTAGCCAGAAAGAAATGCTTTGTCAACTATCCTGTTAACCTACATTCAATGGGACATGGGATTTTTTTTTTTATAGGAAATGCCCACTGACAATATAGCACACTAGAAGAGCTCAGTTCACTGAGTTATGTCTGGAAAACTGTTCACATTTTCAGCACACACATTACTCATTCATTCTTAAATTGCACATGATCACAATCCATTTTCGGCTTGCAATTCAGATTTTCAATTTCACATTTTCATTGCATGCTCAGATTTGTTCAGGTAAAATCCATCTTTTTTCACATCCTATGTTTTGCACACACCTCACTAGAAATCATCATGAGCACCAAATTCTTAGGTGTTCACCTAGTGCAGAACCTCAACTGGTTCCTCAACACAAGCTCCATAGAGCCAAATAAACCCCACCAGTGCATCTCCTTATTGAGAAGGCTGAGGAACCCATCCTGACCATGTTCTGCTAATAGACTATGGAGAGCATCCTAACCATCCCTTCCCAGTTTGGGAATGGTGCTGTCTCAGATCACAAGACCCTCCAGCAGACTGTGAAAACAGCTGTGACTATCATCTGGGCATTACAATCTACTGTATATCTGCAAAGCTTTCAGCATTGTGATTGACCACATACACTTCTCTCTCTCTCACACACACACACACACACACACACACACACACACACACACACACACACACACACACACACACACACATACTCTTTACTCCAAGGAACAGAAGCATAAAAACAACTTCTAAAAACAAACATTAAAAATGTCATGATAAAGTATTTTTAATGTTTATATACAATATTTATTATAATATATACAATGCTTTTGTGCTTTATTTCACATCCATATCAGGTCTCTGTACTAGTCGGTGTCAATCACTGTGCCATACAATTTTATACATTCTATACTGCCTTTCGCACAATAAAATATATTTGTAATATTTTTTACTTCTGCATCATCTTATTTAATATAAATTTTTAATCTAATTTTATATTAATCGATCTTTATTTTTGTGATCTTGTGTGTTGTCTAATTGTACTGTGGTTCGTTGTTTGCACTACGTATGTAGTACTGTGTGTGGGTCTGCTTGACTTGTAGTAGCATTTTGGTCCTGATCTTGCTCAATGTGCACTGTACCAAATGTATATGATTAAAAATACAGTAAAAGACACCAGACTTTTACCCTTTTTCTCTGTGTGAGTTTCCATTGTCACTAAATGATGTTCCTTTGCCAATCTATGACTGCTTTACCACTGAGTTCTTCCTCATTTATTTACTGAGTATGTAATATAAAAAATTTTGCAGTATTGCTGACTCACAGATTTAGCTTCCCTTAATTAATCCTGCACTGCCTGCATAGAGATACTTATGTTTTCCATGTTACTGCGGTTTCAGTTTCTTCCCGCTATCCAAAAACAAATAGGCAAATTAGCTATGCTAGATTGGTCCTGTTGTGGATATTTTTATGTACTGTGCCCTAAAATGGACCTAAGTGAATTCTTTAGTCTTTTTAGGACCCAGCAGTCATGACCAGGATAAATCAATGTTTATACAGAAGCTTATTCCAGATTAATATCTTCAAATCATGTTATTTAGAACGCCAACATCTTACAATATATTGTAAGTAATCATCGTCCGATTAACATGACTACTTTAAATTCAAGTTCCTGTTCCTGTTCAATTATCTCCCAGTTCTCACAGGCTATTTCATGAGAAGTGCAATGATAAAAGTCAAAACTAATTCACTGTACATTACCACTGTGTTGTTACACCTGATCAATTCACACCATAAATCCTAGCACTCTCTGAATGTGAGAGGCCATGAAGCCATCGTTGTGTGATGAAAAGCAGGTCGTCCATTTCGCCTTTTAAAGCAGTTGCTAATTTTGTTCTCGGAGAAATTAAAGGTTAAATGAAAGAGGATAACATTGTGAACACATGTACTTCAGCAGAAAAAGAAGCAGAACAGTCGATGTGCTTTGGAAATATATATATTTTATGGGGCAGTTTAGCATATTCAGACCCCATCCACAGGTCATGATGGCATAATTAAACAGTGGAGGATATAGTATGCAAAGCATGCACTTGAGTTAAAATAGAGATACAGCAGGTAAAATATGACTCCAGTCAAAGTAAAAGTGCTTCCTTCAAATTTTACTTGAGCAAAAGTATTTGCCTTCAAATGTACTTACATGTACTTAAAAATCCAAAGTACTAGGATTTATAATGGCTATAATATTTTATTATCATTTTAGGTCACAAAACTCTTACTTGATTTACTCAGTTTATGTGAAAAGACTGTTATGTTACTGTTTTAGCACAGCAATGTATTAATGGAAAGATATTAATGAGTCAAACACTGACTGATATCTATTAAAATTATCATTTTTTATTCTCTAAAAAAATCACGCAAATAAGGACACGGTATTTGACAAGATATTTGACTTTGAAATGTAGTGAAGTTAAAGTAAAAGTCTCCTCAAATACAAATACTTCAGGAAAGTTCAGCTAGGTTTAAGTACGTTAACAAACTACATTTACTTTAATACTGTCCACCACTGCTAAACAGACTTTGGATGAGGTCTGGATTGTGAAGTAAACATTATTTAGACATACTTTTTGTGGCTTTTGTTTTAAAGAAATTCAGTCATTAAAAATACATTAAAAAGAGTGAAAAAACTACATAAACCCAATACTATATGAACAATAATGTATAAAAAAACGCACATGTAAATTGACATACCAATTGTCAATTTGTCACTGTGATTTGTACAAATAAATGTAACCATTATACATGATTATTGGTCATCTTTATCATCATTTTATTTTAAAGGGAAAAAAATGTCATGTCATGAATCATTAGATAAGACTAGAATGTTTTTGATTTTCCTGGTCAGAGGTCATTTTAGTAATAAGGATTTTTTTGGAAAGACTGAAATCATATTCAAGAACAAATTCGATTATTAAGAGATTCTGCTGAAACAGCCAAAGTCCCGGCGCTATGTTTAACTCAAATGTAAGATAGACTTACTCTGAGCGCAGACAAAGCCAACTGTGCCAAATAAGCCATGCTCTGCTTATCACTTATTCATTAGTAGTATGCGAAAATAGACGATGAATAATGTGTGTGCCATTCACTGGAGCCTTCATTCACAGGAGATGACACAGAGTTATAACTACTATACTCATCTGTGCCAACCTCAGTGACTGTAAAGAAGTGCTCGGGCGACACGCTGTGCAGTAAGGGTAGACGAAGTTAAGACTGCAACGGGCTGACCTGCTTTCCTGCATATACACTGCCATCAGATCTGCTCAGTGCTGAGGGAGACAAGCAGACACTTGGATGCCAGTGATGCTGTCCTTCAAGTGAGGCCTTTCAGAGAGCCTAAAGCTAAGCTGCCACTCTAACTAGGGAGCAAGAGAGCGAGAGAAAGAGAGAGGGAGAGAGAGAGAGAGAGAGAGAGAGAGAGAGAGAGAGAGAGAGAGAATGTGCACAAGTTCTTGCTTCAATGCTCAGATTCTTCAGATTCTTATGTATGTAACAGTCCAGTGAAATCTATTTGTACATGTTAATGTATGTGAAGTATGTCTAAAGAGATAAAAAGGGAAGAAAGTGTGTGTGTGTGTGTGTGTGTGTGTGTGTGTGTGTGTGTGTGTGTGTGTATAGAAGAAAAAATTGCTCCCAGCAACAAGCATAGCGGCACTGCTAGAGGCATACTGACAACTCACTCATGAAAATTCATGCACATATGCACACGCACACGCACACACACACACACACACACACACACACACACACACACACACACACACACACACACACAGATAAAATAAATACAAGTCACCATAACTTGCTCAAGGTCATAGCTGAGAATAACTAAGAACTGCGCTACTGCTTTATTCTCACCGAGGCCGAGCTTCAGCATGCAGCGTACAAGACATCTCATCTCTGATCACTCAGCTCAGTATGAGGTGAATGATAGTAAACTCAGCTACGCATAGCTGAGAGGTACACACGCTCCCACACACACACACACACACACACACACACACACACACACACACACACACACACACACGTACACACACACACACACACACACGCACACAGAGTGGCTCTCTGTGATATGCCCATTACGAGGAATCTGTGCTTCCAAAAATACAGTGAATATTGGTTTTATCAGTGTACATAGAGCCACATAAACAAAGCCATACTTATCTGGACAACATGATGGTCACATGATATTCCCAGAAAAATATTGACCACATTTTACATATTGACCTTTCCATACATGGGTCCTGATTTAATAAGGATTTTCTGAGCATAGAAATGTGCAAATTTGACTGCAACATGCAAGCTGATTCAATAAGGTTTTACGTAGAACCCATGTTCATATGTTACTCAGGTTCTCTGAACACGACATAATCATCAGTAATCATTCGAACAATCCCAGGGGAATTGCTGCGCTACTGGCCATCAGCAGTCCTATTGTAATGGCAAGAAAAATCATATATGCTGCATGTTGGAGTAAACAAAGCGTGGATAGCATTTTTTAATGAAATTGAAAAAGCATTTGTTTTAATGGAAATAGGAGTTGCTCAGACCACCAATGTGAACCAAACATGCTTGGCAAGAGTAACACAGCAGGAATCTGACAACTTTAACATATATAAAGAAAGTGCTTTTCACCTGTGTCACTTGAATCTAAATCACCATTTATCCTTCTTTTGAACAAGAAACTATACGGTGCAAAATGTGTCATCGTAACGATGGGGGCTACATTTGTGTCTGTGCCTCTGTCCAAATCTTAGCAGACCTTTGAGGACACATTGGCTGGAAATTGCTGTGCCACTAGCTTGTCATTGGCTATTTATTGGTGAATGAGAACTGCCTATGGCTCCACCCATAGGATAAGTGAGAGAGAACTCGGGAGCTCATCAAGGACTTTGAGGTGATAATGCTGTTTTGTTTTTTCCACCACTTAAACATTAAATGTATGGTTAGGTGCTAAGGCTAAAGGCTGATTTCATTCTAAAGTTTGCAGCTTTTCCTATGACAGCAGGACCAACGAGCATCCCAGACACTCAGTTCTGAGTTTAAAAAAGTGCCCTTATCCTGCATTAGGTGTTTAACTGCCAGGTGAAATCTGAAGATCAGCTCCCTTGCAGAAAAAAAAGTCTACATCTGCAGATTGCAATGTTTTCCCCAATGCTAGCAATAGAACATCTGACGTATTGCTGATGCAATATTTAAAAATTTTAACCAGGACTTGCATCTAAATTCAGTGCTCAGGCAGAGCATGTCTGGAAAAAGAGCTTTATCTGGTGATGCACTACTCATGAATTAAGGGTGGGCATGTGGCCAAGGCTGACCTGCTCATATTCAGTCATACTAGCTAAAGAGAATGTCAAACCATGGGTATGGGGATTAAATCTCTATTAAAACTCTTAATAAAATCCTTCCACTGTGGCTAGTGAATTTTAGGATGACTGATGTGGTGTGAGAAAGTGTAGTCAGTGATATGTATTGCAAGTCACTATACAACTCAGTCTGGTCTGAATTGTCAAAAAGATAAGAGAAGAACAGAGAGAATCCAACTCCAGCCTTAATATGCTAAGTTAGGAAAGCTAGACAGTATAGCAAAGGAAAGCCTCTTAACCTACATGTGCAAAAACTTAAACTGAGCAATAACACAGTAGTAGTAGTAGTAGTAGTAGTAGTAGTAGTAGTAGTAGTAGTACAGTAGCTAACCTTTTTAACAACATGCTATAGAGAGTCAAACTAAAAAATGCTAATAAGGTAAATAAAGCTGGTGATGAGGGTAACCAGGTTTTTTTTTTCTACAAAGAGAGTGAAAATATAAGTAAAAATGTACTTACCATGGAAGAAGAGATCAAATGAGATGACAGGAGTCTATAGCCATCTTTGGAAATATGAAGCTCATAGCGTAGTCACATAGTTATAGCTCCATGGTGTATATTTCATTTGACTTGGACACGATGAGAAGACGTCAGATAAGTCGGAAAGATAAGCTGCATGACAGCAGTAGCACTTCATGAATTCGCTGGAAGGTCTCAATGTTAGATATCTAGGTGATTCTCTCCATCCCTGTCTTTCACATGAGCAAAACTACATGTGATCCATTCCTCACTGAACATTCAATTTGATTTTTGATTCTACTCTACATACAGTGCCTGTCAAAAATAAAAAAAACACTTGTTCTTTTATAGTTTTTAAGACACATGCATGTTTCTTTTGTTCATGAATAACAAACTAGGAAAAGGGAAAAACACACATGAATTTAATGTCTAGAAGAGAGTCCTATAGACAGATAAGTCAAACGTTTACATGTTTGTCTCTAACAGATGAACCTATGTAAGATGAAGAACAGGAAAGAAGCTGTTACCAGACTGTCTCATACCCACATTCAAACATGGATGTTGAAGCCTGATGGTTCGGGTTGTTTTAGAGCAAGGAGTGAAAGGAAAACTGACCCAACTTGGCTACAATGCAAATAAAAATCTAATTGTACTGTGGCTAATTGGAACCAACTTCACAATACAACAAGACAATGACCCAAAGCATACCTCCAAGCTTTGTAAGCATTATTTAAAGAGCAGTCAGGTAGAGTGTTATCTATCAAGAAATTGCCTGCCCAGTACCCTCACTTAAATTTTATTGAACTGCTCTGGGATGAACTGGATCACGAATTCAGAACTAGGGAAGAACGCTACTGTCAAGTTTTACAAGCAGCGTGGCAAAGTATTTCAGCTGAATGGCAAAACGAGTCTGGATGCCAATAGTGTGTAAAGCTGTTGTTTATGCTATGGGAGGGTTTTCCAAAGAAAATTAAGTATAACATAAATGTATATAATTGTTCTTCAAAGTAAACCTTTATACCATTACATTACCTGGTTTAAAATTTTTCAAGTGTCTCTCAAAATCTATAAAAGACAAGGTGTTCCCAAACTTTTGACAGGCACTCTACTGTATATAGGATGTGCAAAATACAGGTTGAAGGCATTGCAAGTCAGTTCATTTTACACCCACAAGGTGAGCCTGAAAGTCACTTAGGAAACAGCAGTAGCATGCACAAATTATGATGTCTAGGACCACTTATTAAATTTGCAGAAGCTTGTAGTTTGAAGAAAAAATTACACCATTTAGCATATAATAAGAAGGTTTAACCAAATTATGCCTTACTATCTCAAAACAATCAGTAAGTTTTCAAAATTACGTGTTGAGATTACCATGGTAAAGCTAGTTGTGTATGATTATATTTGTGTGCATTTTGCACTCTTTATAAAGGTTTCATTCACATATACCTTTGTCAACATAGTCCACACTCTTGTCTATACTCTTTAATTCATTTATTTGTATTGAATTTTGAACAGTTTTTCATTTTTCTTGTCAGCATTATACTAAAATTTCAAGTTTCACTTACTCTCTGAGATTTGAACTAGCTATGGCTACCGGGAACACTTAGCGTTCACAAAAGTCTGATTCATATATTGCTTCCTCACGCTACTCTGCATGTGATGTAATTCCTTCAGTTATTTGTTGTAAATGACGCTACATGCCCACTTTTTGCCGGCACCATTTCTCCCCAGGCACACATAAATAAGCACTTGTTATTTTTTTTTTTTTATCATAATAAATGAGGGACATAATAGTTCCATACAATTCATAAATCTCATAGCAATGCTTTGAATGACCTAGTAGTTCTCAACTCAGTCCGTGAAAACCACTGCCCTGAAGGGTTTCAAGTTTTTTTTCCTATGCCTAACACACCTAGCCACCAACTCATATGCTAATTATCAAGTTTATCAAGAGAATTGGGGCAAGATAAAAAAAACAAATATATATATATATATATATATACACACACACATTATATACACAAATGAATGTGAAATGTTGGGCATAATGTACAGTAATGATAAAGATACATACAGATATAAAAGTGCAGATGTACTGAGGAGTGAAAAAGATAATATCATTTACATCATTAAATCATTGAAATATCCATCAGTTGTATGCACATGTGCAGAGAAAGAAATAAACAGAAACAGAAATGAACAGCTGCATGTGAAAGATCATTAATTTAGCAACCTTTCAGATGTACAGACTGACTGTAGTATCAAATGTCTCTTTTTTTATAGGTTTTATATTCTGATCTTTTGCTCCTCATTATAGATAACAGTGTTTGAGGGTCAGGTATGAGTGTCAGCAGGCAGCTGCCCTTGTACTCTGCCATGTGACGTTTCTGTTCTCAGCTCTGTGACTAAATTTAGCTCCTTCCCAGAGTTTACACTTCATGAGAGAAAGCCAGTGACAAATGCAATCAGGATAATGTGTTATTAAGCACATGGGAATTGGGGGGAAAAAGACAATTCGAATGGCTAAGTGCGGTAAGTGCAATCTATTTTCATTGGTTTCTAGCCAAATTGTGGTATCACACTGTTATATATGAGATCACACTGTGTAGAAATGATTAGATCCTTTTCTTGTGCTATATCTTCTGGCTTCTTTTTGATTTGTTGTTCCACAGGAGAGTGCTTTCCCCCCACCGTTAGAGTCACTGAGACATACAGGTTATAAGACAGGGTCATCATGACCGGTGTGACTGTGTGTTTTGGGACGGTGAACTCAGTCAAAGCTTTATGGGAAACTAGGATAAAGAAGAACAAGGAGGAGTTGAACAGAGAGAAAAAGCAGAGGGACAGAGCGACTGTGGGAAGGTGGGTGAAAATCATTGTTGGGAAATGAATTCAAACACTAGTAGGATGAATTCATGTGAATTGAAACGGTTAAACTCATCACTTCTCTTTTTGTCAAAGAATTGAAAGTCAAAGTTTGTTGTGGAAGTGCGTGACTAAAAATTGCTGCTCCACATAGAGTTTATACTCCATAGTCCATTTCTCTCTCTCTCTCTCTCTCTCTCTCTCTCTCTCTCTATATATATATATATATATATATACATTTTTGTCAGCAAAATTAAGCTACATGGAAAATTTAAGTTCTGTACATGCAGTCAAAGAATACTGTGTTAGTGCCTTTCAAGGATCAGTGAAAGATCAAGTGAACATACACCTCACTGGACCCATTCAACTGTCCCTCAGCCCTTGTCCCATTTTTCAAATGTAGCCAAACTTTTCACTAACATACCAGACGTTCCCCCAACAGCGCCAGAAAGCTGACCAAGATGGGCTGAGCAGCTGTATTTGAACAATTTAGTTACACAAGTCGCACTTGATTACCTGAGCATATTCATCCCCATACTTATGCGATTGTGTACCTCTTCATAAATGGGCGAAGTAATCAAACATATTGCAAATTTTAGCAAATTTGTTTCCGAAAGAAAGAAAAGTCCTCGTTAAAGCAATACTTACTTAAGTACAGAAAGACATCACATATCCTAATAAAAAGTGGAATATTGGGTAAAGGGTGTTTTAATCTAGAGCATGTGCAAGTACTTTATGTCCTGATGAGTGTGATTTTTTTATGATATCTACATCCAAAATGCTACAAGTCTAAAGGTATCTCTATATTCTGCTACATTATGTTTAAGCTACATTCAACTACAACAAGGGCAAATTAGTTGTGCCTGGTGTCAAAAAATTATGAGTAACATTTTCATGATGTAGTCTAACCTAGAAGATCTAAAGCCCTGATATGTGCTCAGTTTGTGTGTGTTGGCACCTGTGTTCGTTCTTATGAGTAACGATGGTCTTAGTGATTTGCCCTTGATGTATTAAATGATGCATTTACTGGCATGAGCCACAGCTTTTGTGCTTTCTAAAATTATTTCTCTTTGCACTGGTAATTGTGTCCACCAAATAATATTCAAAATTTGGTGGAAAGAGCTGGAAACACACTCAGTATCTTATATCTGCAGAAATTAGTTGACTATTGAAAAAATAATAAAATAACTATTAAGGTTAAAGACATGAGTCACTAGTCAAATTAACTAATTTTAATATTATGTAGCCATCTAGTGCCAATTATAGATATTGCAACCCTCATTTTGGTTAAGACAGTTATGTATTGCTTGTGTTAAATACTTTAAACCAACAAGAGAGATCAAATATCATGGGTCCACTCTAATGATCTGAATTCTCTGCATTATTTGGCATCCAAGACTAAAGTTCTACTATTTAACTTTAGACACAGCTAGCTTACTCTACTTTTACTAACACAGTGAGCGCAATAGATAGAATAAAAAAGGAATAGTGGAAACCTGGAGTAAGAAAAGAAATTCATACAGAAAAAACTGCTACATGTATTCTGTTTTTGTCCTTAGTTGTTTTTCTGGTAAAATACATCGCAGATTATAGTAACATCCCTGTTTGACACCACAGCATCAGAGTTCTGACAATGAATTTCTGCTAATGGGATAAGATTGGCAGATGCTGTTGCATTAAAACAAAGGAAACAAAAGTACTAGTGATTTGTGACTAAATAGGGCAGAGTTCAGACATCACTGTCCAATGTAGCCTTGGTTGGACACAAACAGAAAAATTGTCAGTGCATCACTGTGGCAAAACCCAGCAAAAAAGATGCAAGGCCATTTGTCAGTGAAGTGACGTGATTTTGGCTACAGCCAGTGTGCCGAAAATGCAAACAAAAAAACTAAAAAGCAGCTTTAGTCTTAATGGTCTCCATAGTCCATAGAATTCCCATTAAAGCAAAAAAAATTTTCCTTGAATGACAGTGTGTGTAAACATGACATCATTACTCACAGATTCTGGATCCATTGTTCTCATTAGAGGAAAGGACTACGGACGACATTGTAATGCTCAGTTCCGAGCGGAAGTGGAGCACAGCTGGGGTTTCCGTGGTTAAGGAGACAGCCGCTGCCGAAACATCTCCTGTTGTGATAACATCACCACTGTCCCGTCCTCTGGCACCATCATGGCAGTTGTAGGCACTGCCTTGGTCCTGGTGCAGCGCGTGTATGTGTGTCAACGTCCATTTGCATCTCACCATCGAGCTCACACACACGTGCAGCAATGAAGCCCCGTGTCATACTTCGCTTTCAAGGCTGGAAAAGTGGGCAGAGCCACGTCGAGAGCACAGGCTTTTTGCTTTAAGGGGCAAGTGGGGTGAGTAGAAGCGCCGAGGCTGGGGCACAGAGCGCAGTCTCTGGTACTGAAGTTTGGCACTAGCACTAGCCCCTTTTGAAGTACCAGGTGATAATACCGGTGGGGGAGACATTGATGTAGAAGAAGGGGCTTGTGGGATGGGCACAGGGAGAGAGGAGGGTGCAGAGCTTACAGGGAGTGAGGGCAGTAAGGACTGAGTAGGGGAAGATGCTGGCTCTGAATGTTGGGCTTGTTGGGTGCTGAGGTTTGACTGACTACCGGATTTGGCACCCTCGGGTTTGGGTGGAAGTTTAGGTCGGGGTCCTGCATTTAGACTGTGGCAGTGGGGAAGCAACTCCTCTTGACTGTGGGAGGTGGCGCTGCCCCGTTTGGACCGACATGGTACTCTGCTGTGGCTTATCTGTGTGTATCCCATATCTTGTTCCCTTTCTCTAGCCCTCTTTCCTTTGCCCTTTGACCTACTGTGACCACGTTTCTCACTCTTCATGGGCAGCTTATCAACTGACCAGTACCGTCGAGGAGGTGGTAGTGATGCTGGAGGAGGTGGCCATTGTGAGCCAAGACCCCCACTTCCACCTCCAGAGCCCCACCCAACCCCTGAACCTGAACCCCAAAAATCTCCACTCCACCCTTCAGTTCGTCCTAATATTGAATCATCTCTGCTGTTGATGCTTCCCCCTTTCTCTCTAGCAGGGTAGGTGCCAAAAAACCAACCCCCGCCCCCAATCCCACTTCCCCCATCTGCACCATTGCCCTCCCAGTACCTTTCAAATTGACCAAACTCTCCTGAGGAGCCGTCATCAGAGTAACTCTCTTCTGCTCTAATTCGATCCCTCTCAGACTCAGACACAGCCCCTCTGCCCCCTGCCCTTCTCACTCTTCCTTCCACTCTTACTCTCCCTTGATCTCTTTTCTGTTCCTCTTCTGCATCATTATCCTCTTCATCCTCAGAATCCCACTCATGGAAAGACAGGCCCTCTCGGGTGTGTGCCCGCCCCCTTTCATAGTGTAGTAGTAATGGTCGACGTTCACCTCCCCTCCCTGCCACCTCTCGCTCTGCTCCACTGCTCCTTCTTCGCTTAGATGATGGAAGCAGGGCATGTAATGAAGAGGGAGGTGAGCCTCCGGATGCTTCTGTACCCCCTCCACTTACCCAAAATTTAACAGAAGCAGGAAGTTTGTTGAGATTTGGGTATCTCTTGCTGGAAGGTCTGTGGCGTGTATGGCCACTTTTTGGCCGTCTTTCTCTACTCCTGCCACCTCCACTCTCCTCATCTTGTTCGTCTCCCACATCCTCTCCTCCATCTCTTCTCTCTCGTTCTCTCTCTCCTTCCCAACCTAACAGACTTCCCTTTTCTCCAAATGTGTTCCGGTACTGGTTGGAGAAGGAGGCGTACTCTCCTTCTCTCTCTCCGTCACCCTCTCCTTCTCTCTCTACCTCAACATCACCTTCATCTGGTTCTGAATGCTTGCCAGTTGATGGCTTCTTCTTCTTTTTTTCCTTCATCACTCTTTTCTTTTTTTTCTTCACCTTCCTGCGCTTACGCTCTCTCTCCCTTTCACGTTCCTCTCTCTTTTTCCTCTTCTTGTTTTTTTTCTTTTTCTTCTTCTCTTTCTCTCTCTCTTTCCTGTGCCGTTTCTCCCTTTTCCGTTCAGTATCACCAGATCCTCCCCCATTCCGCTCTCTCTCTCTCTCCCCCCATCCTGCCCACCACTCCTGGAGTTGAGCAAGTTGGCTTCCACCTCGCTCTCTCAATCTACCACTCTCCCTTTCTCGTTCACGTTCTCCAAATGAGCCACGGGGCTTGCGTGGAGGAATAGGGGGTGGAGGTGGACCATGTGTAAGAGATCTTGGAGAAAGGATGGAGCGCTCCCTGTTGTTGTGCCGATTGTGTCCCTGAAGAAGACTGGACTCCTCTGTAAGTTCATCCAAATCTTCCTCTTCCTCTTCTTCCCTATCCCTAGTGCTGCGTGAGGTAGTGCTGGAGGTGGTAGAAGGTGAGGTGGATCGAGAGGAAGAGGCAGAGGATGTGGTAGAGGAACTAGTGGTGGAGGTGGAGGATGAGGTGGAGGTGTATGGGAGAGAAAGGGAGGGTGATGGTGGTGTGTAAGTTGGGGAAAGTGGTACAGGTACTAGAATAGGAAGAGGGGGAGATGGTCTGGGCCTACGACCCATGTCCCTTCCTCCTCCTCGCCGACCTAGGGGAAGAATGTTCTCATACAGTGGGCCACTAGATTCTTTTGATTTTTTGGCTCTCCGCTTCCTCCAAAGGGATGAGGGAAGAGGAGGAGAGAGGTGCTGCAGTGGGGGGTTAGGTGGCAGTGGGGCTGGAGTCTGACTTTTGGGTGGCAGTCTAGGAGTGCCCAAAGACTTCACCCCCTTCCCCTGACCCCCTCCACCAGTACACACTCCCACCTTCTTCCCCACCCCATGGTCCATGCCCTTTTCCTGGTAGAAAGCCAAGCTAGCTGGTGGGGGTTGCTGATGGTTCCTGGGAGCGGATTTTGGGGTCTGAGTGCCTGCCTGTTGCTCCATACATGGCCCCAAGCCTTCAGGGTCAATGGGCCCATAGTAGCGCTTATAGCCATCCAAAGTGCTTCCAGCAGGTCCACTCCCTGCCCATGTGGGAACCATCTTTTGTGGAAAGGTCCCAATGTCAGATAGGCCCCCTCTGAGATTCATAGGTGTGGTGGCACCAGCAGATTTTGGCAGCCTCCAGCGATCCACTACAGCCAGTCTCCGGTCAGGGCGGGGTAGAAATGTGGAGCATGGGAGAGGGGCACCCAGAATTGGTGTTGTAGAGGGGACCAAAGATCCCCCAGAATGTACCACAGCAGGAGGGGACCCAGGAAGAGAGGTTTTGTAAGACTGTGGAGGCTGAGATGGATGTTGCTGTTGCTGCTGTTGCTGGGGCACCATGGCAATGGCTTGATTGGTGATACCAGTAGTGACAACATGGGATGAAGGGGGGGCTGACACCACAGAAGGATGATGGTGGGAGGGAATGGTGACTTTAGGTCCACCTGGGGCAGTTTCATCTTCAAAACTGCAACAGCTATACATTCCCTAAGGGAGAGAAAAAAGAAAAGGAGAGCAAAATTAAAAGGAGAGCAAAAACAAAATAATTTTAGCAACCAATATATGATAAATGTCCCATTACTAAGACTGCTATTTATAAATTATATTTTCTAGCAGGTTAGCCAATCCGAGGGAATATGTAAATTTGATTTAGGAAAAATTAAGGTTTAACACACCACCCTTATTGTTTTTTTCTATCTCTCCGATTCTACCATGGAGTATCTCATGTAAAGCAAGAAATACTGTATGCGATTTATCCTTTATCTACTTTTCTCTACATATGTTATAACCTCCCTATACTGACTTATTAGTCTGATTGTATTTGCCTGACCCTCTTACCCTGCTGAAAGCAAGTAGAAAGTCCAGCTTGCCAGCTTGGCCCATTCGACTCATACAGTGGCGAAGCCTCCAATAGACAAGGTGCTCCCAGGCAAACACTAGTAGGCTCAGGCCCATGGCTACAAGCAACATGTAAAAGACTCCAGCCATATTGTCAATGTCCAGCTTGGAGCTCATCACTTCAATCTTATCATTGTGGCATATTCCTGAAAGCCAGAGACGCTCCAGCATCTCAATTTCATCTGAAAATAAGAAGAGAGTTAACCACTGTTAATTGCTGTTATATTAATCTACACTCTTCTGGTAAGACATTCCATTGGATTGTGGAGTGTGATTGTGGAGATTTTTGCTTATTTAGCAAGGGCTAAATTTATAAATTATATTTTTTAAATGTGTTCCAGTACTGGTTGGAGAAGGAGGCGTACTCTACTTCTCTCTCTCCGTCACCCTCTCCCTCTCTCTCTACCTGAATGCTTGCCAGTTGATGGCTTCTTCTTCTTCTTTTTTTTCCTTCATCGCTCTTTTCTTTTTTTCTTCACCTTCCTGCGCTTACGCTCTCTCTCCCTTTCAGTTACTTTAGTAAAGCCAGGCACTCATGTAGTGTGACAAGGCCTGGGGTACAGTCAGTGTACTAATTCATCCCAAAATTTGGATTAAAGTCAGAACTTTATAGCAGGCCACCCAAGATCTTCCACTCCAATTCATGTAAACAATTCATTCATAGAGCTTGTAAACAGGGGCATTGTCAGGCTGTAATAGATTTGGAGCTTTTCTTAAAAAGAGTGAAAGATTTACTGTAAATATATATATATACAGTAGAGATGGGGAAATTCAGTGTCTACACCATAATCCTTCCTGTATCATCAGTTAAATATAAAAGTGGAGAGAAATGTAGGAAGTAAAGGTGAAATTTGTTTTTTTTTGTTTGTTTGAAACTTCATTGGGTAAATGGGCCGAAAAAAAAAGCAGAAAAAGGGAAAAAAGATAGAAAAACAGCATTGTGACAGAATGACAAATAGCACAAGCACACTTTCAGTTCAAAAAGGATTACATAAAACAGTGATGAGGATACAGAAAGAGAGGGAGAGTGTGAAAACAACAAAAACATTATACAAGAATACAGTGCCCTCCACAATTATTGGCACCCCTGTTTAAGATGTGGTCGTGGACTTCTAAAAATTCTCCTTTTTTTAAAAACAACATAGAACCCAAATGCAAAAAAAAAAAATCCAACCTTTTATTTAAGTACATTACTTTGGTGGTAAAAAAAAAAATTTGAAATCATGTGTGCCACAATTATTGCCACCCCTGATGTTAATACTTTGTACAACCTCCTTTTGCCAACAAGACAGCACTTAATCTCCTCCTATAACATTTCACAAGATTGGAGAACACAGATAGAGGGATTTTTAACCATTCTTCTTTGCACAATCTTTCTAGATCATCCAGTGTCCTGGGTCCTCTTTTATGCACTCTTCTCTTTAGATCGCCCCACAGGTTTTCGATTGGGTTGAGGTCTGGGGACTGAGATGGCCATGGGAGGACCTTAAGTTTGTCACTGCTGAACCACTTTTGTGTGGATTTTGCCACATCTTTTGGATCATTATCCTGCTGAAAGACCCAATGACGACCCATCTTCAGCTTTCTGGCAGAGGTCATCAGGTTTTTATTAAAAATATCCTGGTACTTCAAAGCGTTCATAATGCCATGCACCCTAACAAGGTTCCCAGGGCCTTTGGAAGAGAAACAGGCCCACAGCATCACAGATCCTCCACCATACTTCACGTGGGCATGAGTTGCTTTTCGGCATACTCATCTTTTGGTTTACGCCAGACCCATTTAAAGTGTTTGTTGCCAAAATGCTCAATCTTAGTCTCATCTGACCAAAGCACACGATCCCAGTTGAAGTCCCAGTACCGCTTAGCACCAGACGTTTACGTTTGTGAGTGTTAGTAAAAAAAAGGCTTTTTCCTTGCATGCCTCCCAAACAGCTTGTTGGCATGTAGAGAGCGTCTGATGGTTGTTTTGGAGACTCTGTGACCCCAAGATGCCACTCTTTGATTAATTCTGTGACGGTGAACTTGGGAAATTTTTTTACTTCTCTTACCATCCTCTTCACTGTGCATTGTGGCAAGATAAACTTGGGACCTCTTTCAGCCTTGTTTGTCACTGTTCCAGTTGTTTTAAACTTCTTAATGATTCCTCTGACTGTAGATACCAGCAAGTTAAGGCGAGTGGCTATTTTCTTGTAGCCATTGCCTGACTTATGAAGGTCGACACACATCTGCCTTACTTGAATGGTGTGTTCTCTTGTCTTTGCCATGTTGACAAATGGGTAAGAGAATTAGGCCTCTGTGTCACGTCATATTTATACCCCAGGGAAACAGGAAATCATGAATTACTAATTAAAAGTCCCTAGATACCCTGACCAACCTTAGCAACTACAGAAAAATATATACAAAAAAAATAAAAAATTTATTTTTCAGAGGAATTGTTAGGGGTGCCAATAATTGTGGGACACATGATTTCAAGTTTTTTTTTTTTCTAAATGTATGATTTTTTTACCACCAATGTAATGTACTTAAATGAAAGGTTGGATTTTTCTCTTTTTTTGCATTTGGGTTCTATGTTGTTTTAAAAAAAGGAGAATTTTTAGAAGTCCATGACCACATCTTAAACAGGGGTGCCAATAATTGTGGAGGGGACTGTATGTGTCTGACAGCATGAAATAAAAAAAAAAAAACAACTTAAATGAAATAAGTCAGAAAATCAACGGTCAAACAGATAGGGAAAAAAGATTGAAGGGTGAGATCATAATCATTTAATTGTGGTCAGTTTTATTGTAGAACTGATTATTCTTTTTTAGAGAGAACTAGAAACACCAGAGCCATCCAAGACTTTTAGTTTCTATCAATAGAAAGACAATTGCAAGTCCAATATACAGTGAACGTCCCAAAGATTCTGTGAAATCTATATTTGGTAGTATTCTATATATTGACAAGTATTAGTATTGCTTAATCTTTGATTTTATGAAAAAAACTTTTTTCTATTTCTAAATCTACAAATGTCAGATTTTTACCCATTTGGCTCATTTCGTCTTGACACCCTACTGTTTAGTTGATCATCTAGGTCTTGCTACAGTCAGAGAATTCCACCACTGCATGTGGCTGGAACATGAGATAAACTACAAATTACTTTTGAATCCCTTTGTCTATTAAAAAAAAGTGTGTGGGTGATTGACCCGCAATAACTATCACAACAATAATGTTTATTAATATGAATAGTAAATATTACCATTATTGATGGTACTGCTTTACAAATTATTGTTGTTTATGAGTGGCTGTTGTTATTACTTGATTCCCCCTAGAAACTCGAGCTGCATCAAAAACATTTTGGGAATGCTTTTGTGTACTCCATGCTCTGAATCACATATATAATCCAATGGAAAGTGCAGCATCACAGGTGGAGTGATGTCACGACCAGGAAGTATAAAAGCACATGAAGTGAAACCAATGTTAACGTCTCTTGGTTACGTATGTAACCCTAGTTCCCTGAGAAAACGAGATGCTGCGTCGAAACGCTTTGGGAACCCGCCTGAGTGTTCATGCTCTGAATAACGTGTGTAATCAGTCAAAAATTGGACGCTGGCCTTCACCGATGAGGTGACGTCACGACCAGGAGTATAAAACAGATATGAGAGAAGCCAGCCGCAGCTTCTGAAAGGGAGAAGGAAGCGCTGCAGGGACACCTGAGGTGTGGCACAGGGACACAGCGTCTCGTTCCCTCAGGGAACTAGGGTTACATACATAACCTAGAGACGTTCCCTTTCAGGAACTGGAGCTGCGTCGAAACGCTTTGGGAACGAGTGTCCAATCATGCCAGACTTTCCAGACCCTGCCCAGTGTGTATGTGACCACAGCTAGAGGAGGACCGAGAGGCCAGGAGCGGCACTGCGGTCCAGGTTATAGAACCGCACAAAGGTCAGTGGGGCGGACCAACCCGCAGCGTCACATAAGTCTTGGAGGGGAACTCCCGAAGGACCAAGACTTAGAAGCAGCCACACTCCGGGTGGAGTGAGCTCTGACCCTAAAGGGAGCGGGGAGACAGACGTTACAACCCCCAAAAGCTCCTCGGCTTCTGTATCGCAGCGCGTGGCCCCGCCCCCCTCTTTCGGAGGAAGGAAAGGGGGAAAGGCGTGCTTCCGAATCCTATGAACAAGTGCTAGACCGAGCAGGTGAGGCTGGAGAAAGGGAAAAACCCGCCTCGAAACCCTCTGCAAGGTCCATCTGTAAACCCCAGGATTTGGCACGACTCGCAGCCTCGGCGAGAGCGGGACCAGACCTGGAAGTAGTTAGAGCACCAATTTCATTTAATAGAGCCGAGCAAGCACGGAGCGAGTGCAAAGACATGCAAGCACAGTGAACACAATTGGCTTCCTCTTCCAGAACCGATCTCGCATGCTCCACACCCAAGCAAGCAACATACAAGCTGTGCGAATCAACCCACCCCCTTAATATAGCGGGGGCAAGGAGGAATGCATGGCTGAAAACTGTGCTTAATTTTTCCGCTTGCTTTCATTATTTTCTGTGTTTTTTTTTTCTGGCCCTGCTTTCACAGAGGCAAAGTGGTGTTCAAGGACCTGGAGCTCACAAGTGGACCTTGCAAAGGGGTTGGAGACGGGCTCTTTCCTTTCGCCTTCCTCACCTGCTGGGTCCAGTGCCCGATTGCAAGGTTCAGAAGCACAGGTTCTCAGGTTCAAGATGCTGACCCTGAAACAGGTCATGTCCCAAATCAGATCTGAGGACTGGTTTGTGACCATAGATCTTAAGGATGCATACTTTCACGTATCCATCCTTTCAGCTCACATGAAGGAACTGGGGTTAAGGCTGAAAGCCACAGAGAACCACTTACTTAGGCTTAGTATTGTATTTGACACTTATGCGGGCACATTTGTCCTCAACCAGGGAAAAACCATTCTTACAGCCGTCAAGCAGTCACTCTTACTCAAAGCAGTTTCAAAAACTGATGGATCTGATGGCCACAGCAGCTAATGTGGTTTCAATTAGCCTCCTGCATATGAGACCCCTTTAGTGGTGGCTCAAGACCAGAGGATTCTCTGGAAGAGGCAATCCAGTCCGTACAATCAAGGTTATGTGGCGACCCCTACATGAGATCCTGGGTTTCTGATTTAGGGCCCTGTGCTGAGAGTTCCTGGGCATCGCATAACGCTTATGACAAATGTGTCCCTCATGGGGTGGGGAGCTGTCATGAGTGGCCACTCTGCTCAAGGTCTCTGGGGGACACCCTTTGGACATGGCACATCAACGGTCTGGAGATGCTGGCCATGCTTTAATCTTTGAGGTTTTTCCCCCAAGACCTCACAGGCCGCCATGAGTTGGGGCTGTACAGACAACACCTCAGGGGTTTCCTATATCAACCACCAGGGTGGTAGTGATCTCGCCTCCTGTACAACTGGCACATCAGATCCTTCTGTGGGCCCAAGGGGCCCAAGCTTTCCTTGAAGGCAGCGTATATCTCAGTCCACTTAAACAAGGGAGCAGACAACCTCTCGAGGCACGGGCCGAGACGTCGGGGAATGTCGACTGTACACGGATGTGGTGGAGCAAATCTAAGAACAATTTTACCGAGCTTAGGTGGCATCGCACTGCTCCCTCTGGTTTTCCCTTACATCCCCATCCCCTCTAGGACTGGATGCCCAGAGCCGCAGCCACGCCTGTAAGCCTTTCTGCCTGTCGTGCTGCTCCCAGGAGTTCTGGAGAGAGTTCTCCTCCTGGTGGCTCCACGGTAGAGGTTCACGTGTCTGCCATTGCAGCCTGTCATGCCCCCTCACTGAGTAAGAACTCGTTGGTGACACGTTTTCTCCACGGCACCCGGAGGCTAATGCCTCCGGCATGACCTAGAGTGCCTGCATAAAACTTGGTCATTGCAGCACAGTGAAATTCTTTCCACGCATATCCCAGCTTTCTCAGAAACTGGGGTCAGAGCACAGGGTCAGCCATGAGATGGGGCCCTGGAGCACAGAGACTTAAGGGTCCTGCTCAAGGACCCAAGAGCGGCAGCTTGGCGATACCTTCCGATCAGTAACCCAGAGCCTTAACCACTGAGCTACCACTCCTCAGGGATATGCAACCAAATAAATATTATGTGTAATTAGCTTTATTAATTAATATTTTAATAATTAAAAATGGGTGGCATGGCATCTAAGGTGTTATGTTGTTTAACAAAACTAGATGTAACTATTTGGAAATAGAAGCTGAAATTTGGATCTGTCAAAAAATGTCTTCAATGTACAGCAAAAACAAAAGAATTGACTTTATTTAAATACCTTCATTGAGGGCTGTACAGAGGACAGTTTTTACACTTTAAGCAGATAAGATTATTTTGTTTTCACAAAATGCAAATCAACAATCACAAGCAAACTGTATTCAGTACTCCAGATCTCCAGAGTAAATCTGCCAGTCATTTTAGTGTGCCTTGGCATGACACAAGTTGTTTGGCAGCATAGGCAAAGGCTGGCAAAAGACAGGCATGGTTAAGTGGGCATATTTTTACAGACACACTTTAACACACTTTAACCTGGGCCAACAGCCAGACATGGCACCATCTGTGTGACCTACAGCCCCAATCCCACTCTTACCCACCATCAGCCTAAAACCAGCCACAAACCTAAGTCTGACTAAGAGAATTTTGCCAAAAAAATGCATCAGTTTGTTACTACGATAAATAATACACAAATAAAATAATTAAACAATTGTTTTTTTTTTTTTGCTAATAGGACTAGGCGATATTAGAAGGATTTTATGAAAACACCACGCTTCTATTTTATAATATGTAAAATTGGCAATATGCCATCAAGTGGTTCTAGAGAAAAAAAATTTCTAAAACATAATACATAATTTAAGTGGTTGTGCATGTAAACTGGAACATTCCAATATGGTGTTTCAAAAATAATACAATTGATCACGTACCCAATAAAACAATATGTGAATAACATTTAGCCAAAAAGTAAAAAAAAAAAAATTTAACAGTAGAACTATAGAGTCACTTGCCACTTGCCACACTTGTTTAGAATTTATTAACAAAAAGAGACGAGCAAGTGTTAACCAAGTTTAACTTTTACCAAAGAAAAGGAAGGGCCAAAATTTTTAGAAAATGTGCATCTGCTAACTATCAAAAATGTATTAGTTTATTTGCCAGGGTGCGGTGGAGGTAGTGTTATGGCTTGGGCTCTCATGGCTGTTTCTGGAACAGATTTACTGATTATGGAACTCATGATAGCAGCTAAATGAATTTGAAGACACCAGAAACAGTCTGTCTGACAATATAGACAAAAATTCAGCCAACCCCTAACCCTAAACCTAACCAAAACCGTAACCCATTCATTATGTAGAATCAAAAGGAGCCAAAACACCAAGACCACCATATTTAATATTACCACTTATATATATATGTATATACTGAAATGCATGTTTAAAAAAACAGCACAACAAATTGCAAAACTGCATATGAAGAGTTGCAATACTGATGACTGTCAGCCTTCCGCGATGAAACTCTAACAGGAGGTAACGAGTGAGACATTATTGTCAGAGAGGTAGAAGGAAGGAGTGAAAGATTAGAGGCACATGGAGAGAAGAGCGGGATTACAGTCAGCAGGTTATAGAGGGTAGACAGAATAAAAGAGAAATGCATAGGAGCACCACCTGTGAAATGCTCTTAAAATGCAGCGATAACCCCCCCCCCCCCCCCCCCCCGAAAACTAATCAGCCTACAAAGCAAGTCATTAGTGTCAATAACCGCTAAACCTATCATGCTTTTTAGTGTTTCAAAGGAGAAGTGGGTGTAGATTTACAGAAAATGAAAGCACAAAACACACAGACACACACACACCCATATGGCAAGAAAAATACAAACAGCACAATTCGCATTGCATATGGAATTACCATGCCAGGGTTAGCTGTTTAATTGTGACATTAGCTGAGGTGACCTGGCATCAGTTAGATGCTCTCACAGCAGGGGATTTGGCAAACAAACACACACACACACACACACACACACACACACACACACACAAACACACACACACACACGTGTACACTGAATACCAGTGCCACTTAGCACCAGTAATAAAATAAACCCACCAATTTATGCATTGGTGAGCATGAGAAGCTATGTCAATGAGAAAAAGCATTATTGCATAGACACGTGTGTGTGTGTGTGTGTGTGTGTGTGTGTGTGTGTGTGTGTGTGTGTGTGTGTGTGTGAGTAAGTAAGTGAATAGATGCACTAAACTAATCCTCTAGAGTGCAAATGAGTACACTATCGGTATCATGCTGACAAAATGGAGTCAGAGGACCTCCTCAATTAAAAAAAAAAATAGTTCAAGGCTGTACTGGACAGTGGGGTGCTGTTGTAATGTTCATGGGTTTTTTTATGTTTGTATTTGTTGGGTTATACAGTTTTATAAGCTGCTTGTTTTACCTTTTTTTTTTTTTTCATCATAAAACAGCAGCCACAATGTCAGGCTCTTACCGTCGCCCACCAGCTGCAGGAGTGCCAGGTCTAGCGGTCGTTTCCAGCGGGAGTTCTTAATGAGAGCAATGCCATAGCCCGTGGTGGCAAACACTTTTCCAGAGCCTATAGTCATCACTTTACAGCCCTCGTCCTTACGAGCCATGTAGTTTAGCACTGCGGCATCATAGATAAATGCATCTAGCTTACTGCAGAGGGGGGGNGTGTAGGGGGTAGAAAAAAAAACTGTGAGAATGCTTCTCAGATTTTTTAGCAAATACTTAAAAGTGTAAAGACATGACTGACATTGGAAAGATGAGTTATGATTAACAGTTTTCAACACCAAACTATGCTAAAATTCCACAACTGTAGATCCTTAGGAATTTTAAACACATAAAGGAGCAGTGATATGCAAATATATAGAGAAAAAAAATACTGATATACCCTTAGGGTACCATTATCATTTTCAAAAGATAAACTGTAATCTTAAACCAAATCATAAAATAAGGGTTTTTTTTCACTGTTACGCACCTCAGCACTCCACAAACATTTAGCTGTTGCATTTAGGTGGAAAACACATGGCTTACACACACACACCATTAAACAAGACACAGCAAGTAAGCTTAATAGCAACATTTTTTTGCAATTTTATTACTGACTATATTCACTTGTCAATCGGATTATTAATGGCAATGCTCTCAGAATACTTTTAGCCAAATTCTTGAGCATTGAATCATACAAAGACATCCACTTCATGCACGTAAGTGGTTTCGAAGGTTCCTTAATTATTTAGCACTGGCCACCTTCGGAAACCTTCAGTGTGATTAATGGAGTATATTTCATAATGTGCTTGGTTGTGGTTTTTCTCTCTCTCTCTCTCTCTCTCTCTCTCTCTCTCTCTCTTTCTCTCTCTCTCTCTCTATTTATCTCTTTTGTATTTTTGATAATTAATGTTATTTTGTTAATTATAATTCATAATAAGAGTTAAAGTCAAATGCTAAAAATATTTGAATTACAGTTTATTAGAATTTATTTTAAAATACACTATATGGACAAAACAACTATCATCTCTAGGTTACATATGTAACCCTAGTTCCTTGAGGGTATCAGACGCTGCTTCGGAACACTTTGGGAATGCTCTGAATAAGGAGTCTAATCAGTCAAAATTGAAGGAAGGCTGTCACCGGCAGGGTGACGTCATGACCAGGGAGTATAAAGCACACCTGGAGAAAAGTCAGCTTCAGCTTCTGTAAATGTCAAGGAAGCACTGGAGGTGCCGGGGTGTGGCTAGTGACGCAGCGTCTCGTTCCCTCAGGAAACAAGGGTTACATACGTAACCTAGAGACGTTCCCTGTCAGGAACTCGAACTGAGTCGGAATGCTTTGGGAACGAGAATCCAATAACACCACACCAGTCCCTGACTAGTGTGAATGAGCACAACTGAGTCGAAGGACAGAGGTGCCAGGAGTGGCACAGAGGTTAAGGTTGTAAAACCTGGCAAAGGTGAGTGGGGTGGACCACCCTGCAGCGCCGTAGAGGTCTTGGAGGGACACTCCAGAGGACCAAGCCTTAGAGGCTGCCACCCTCGAGGTCGAGTGAGCTCTGACCCCGAATGGAGCGGAGACACCAGAGGACCCATAAGAAAACAAAATAGCGTCAATAATCCACTTGCTGAGTGTCTGCTTATGAGCAGGAAGGAATCTACTCGGAGGGCTGTAGCAGATGAACAGTTACAACTTTCTCCAGGGGCACCTTGGGGACGTAACCTGCTCTAGGGTGCAGGAAGGCACTGGTAAAACCTGGAATAAACTGCAGGAAAGAGGGGGGCCACAGAGAGGGCCTGCAAATCACCTACTCGTCTCAGAGAGGAGATGGCCGGCAAGAAAGCGTTCTTGATGGAGAATGCCTCCACGACGTCTCGGCTCCACGACGTCTCAGCAGTTGTCCGAGCGGACCACAAGCGATGGCCCCTGCTTTGTGCACAGTCGGATCGATCACTTGCTTTTTAGACATTTACCACTTACCTGAAGGGTACAAACACACACAGAGCCCTTCATGAACAAAAAGAAGCTAAATCTTTTCTTCAGGTGCGCTTTATACTCCCTGATCATGTCGTCACCCCGCAGGTAAAAGCCTTTGACTAATTAGACTCATTATTCAAAGCATGGACAACGCAGTCACGTTCCCAAAGCATTCCGATGCAGCTTGAGTTCTTGAAAGGGAAATGTAATTCTTCCCCAAACTGTTACCACATAGTTGAGGAACACAATTATATAGGATGTCTTTAGATGTGATGGTATTTGGTTTGCCCTTCACTTGAAATAGGAGATCCAAACCTGTTTCAGAATGACAATGTGCCTATGCACAAAGTTAACTCCAGGAAAATATGGTTTACAATGGATTGAAGTAGAAGAATTTAAGTGGCATGCTATAGAGCTAATGCTTTGGTCACTAAATGAGTACAAATCTCCACTTCCACAGAACACTCCAAAATCTAGATGAACATCTTCCCAGAAAATTGGAGTTTATTATAACAGCCAATGGGGACTAAATGTAGAATAGGATGTTCAATAAGCACATTTGAATGTTATGGTCAGGTGTCCACAAGCTTTTGTCCATAAAGTGTATGTTTCAAACCATTAACTAGCTCCTGCCTTATTTCATCATAATATCTAAAGAAAAGGTCAGGTTATTAGATCACTTTTAGGTGGGTGACTGTCTGTACGGTATTTCATCTGTTACATTCTGTATCTAAGAGTTTCCTTCAGGTTCCTTCTTCAGTGCAAAACAGGTTTTTGAATAAATTCCAAAAACTTTGAGTTCCAGCTTTTGTTGCCCTTCTCTTAGACTTAAAGGTGCATCAAATCACACAGCTCTATTTGGCTTTACTTTATTTACTGATTGTCTATTTAATACTAATGGTTCTTTTACTCTGTGACATGATACTGTAATTTTATTTATTGAATATTGAATACCATTTTGAAAGATTGTTTTATTACTAGGTCTTTTTTTCCCGACTTTGATCGTTTGATCTTTGTTTCATTCAGGCACGCTAAAGAGGCAATTGTGTTGATCTTGGGTTAATGCAGTGTCGAGGTGTACAATTTGATTTGTATATTAGGAAATAAAACCTCACAAATCAATTGTTTTTGGCTTTTTACTAACATGTGTCTTGGGGTTAAGGACTAGTGCATCTTTGAGCCTATGTTCAATACGAGTAAAATACTCAAGTACTCTTTAAATCAGAGTAAAGTTGTATTGGAATTTTTGACTTTTAACTTGTAATGAAGTATGTTTTGCATTATAGTATCTATACATTTACTCAAGTATGATTTTCAGGTACATATTTCATAAATCCTTCTGTGTTAAATGTTGAAGTACATGAATTCTAAAAGTTAACCAAGCCTCTATAATCATGCAAATAAGTGCATTCAGTTCATTTAGTCGAATTACTGGGTGGAGATATCACATTTAGACATCATATGCTAAAGCCTCATAGTGTAACCAATTACAACTGAGAGGTATATCATTATATCAATCACACTTCATATTTTAAATATGAATGTTGAAGTGCTTCTGTGTACTTTTTCTTTTAATGCCAAGAACACACACTCTCAAAGATATTGATATCCAATTAAATAAAATCAAAAAAGAATGTGAAAAGCAATATAGATTTAACAAAAAATATAAAATAAGGTGCATCTAGGTGCACATTATCTGTACAGATTTTTTCTCTTTAATATTTTCTTTGATTTCTCTTTAATTATACCTGACTCTAATTACTAAATTAATTTTGCATATGTGGATGTAACATGCTCATTCCCTTTCCGGAACTCGAGCTGCGTCAACAATGCTTTGGGAATGCTTTCGCGTGTCAATACTCTAAATCATGTAAAGTATCTGTCCAACAGAAAGGTGCAACGTGACCTCACAACCAGGAAGCAAATAAAGCAAATGGGGTGGAGACAACACCAGCTTCTGTTTGTTCAGGAAGCGCTCTTTGTGTCATGGGGGTTGCAGGTGAATCTGGCATAGGGCTTGGAAAAAAGCATGTCCCTTTCTTCAGCTTGACCTGCCAGATCCACTGCCTTCTCCCAGGGTTTGGCAACACGCCATTGGCGGTTTCTTCCCCCTGTAGAGGGAGTGATGCGCTCCACCTCTCTTCCGCCGAGGGAACTTCATAGTTCCCAACAAGGATGGGGGGGTTGCTTCCCATTGTGAATCTGTATCAGTGGAACCGCTCGCTGTTGAGTCTCAGGTTTAAGATGCTCACAATTTAAGCAGATCGTGTCTCAAATCAGATCCGAGAAATGGTTTGTCACCATAGATCTGAAAGATGCTTATTTCCACATATTCATCCTTCCTTTGCACAGGAAGTTCCTGAGGTTTGCTTTCAGGGTGCTGAAGCTTACGAAAATCGGGTCCATCAATTCGGCCTAGCACTCTTACCCCGCACCTTGACAAAATGTATAAATGTGGCTCTGGCCCCACTGAGACTCTGGGGCATCGCATTCTGAACTATATGACAATTGGTTGATATTAGCTTAATCAGAGCTTTTGGAGGTCCGGCATTGAGATGTCGTTCTCACCCACATGAAGGATTTGGGGTTAAGACTAAACAGCAAGAAGTGGTTTTTTTTTTCAGTACAGACAACCACTTATCTAGACGTAGCGTGGGATTCGATCGTTATGCGGGCACAACTGAATCCTGCTCAGAACGAGTCTATCCTGACAAATCAAGAGAGAGAAGGCCAGTCACTCACTGTGCAGCAGTTTCAAAGACTGCTGCTTCTGATGGCAGCTGTGTCCAACATGGTTCCACTTGGCCTCCTGCATATGAGACCCAGTGGTGGCTCAGGGACAAATGGTTCTCCTGGGAAGGGCAACCCACTCCGCACTATTAAGGTCTTGCGGCAAGCCATATGGGCCTTAAATATGTGCAGCATCCAGATTCCTGTCTTCTGTCGTTGTAACGCTAATGACGGATGCCTCCCTCATGGGTGGGGGCAATCGTAAGTGGCCGCTCTGCCCAAGGTCCATGAAGCGGTCTCCATCTCACCTGGCACATCAGATGTCTAGAGATGCTAACCGTGTTTCTGGCTCTGAAACACTTGCTCGCAGACCTGAGAGGTCACCATGTGTTGATTCGTACAGACAACACATAAGTTGTCTCCTACACCAAGTGGGGATTCTGCGATCTCTCCCCCTGTACAGGCTGGCATGTCAGATCCTCCTTTGGGCCCATGGGAATCTGCTCTCTGTAAAGGTAGCATATATCCCAGGGTGCCTAAACCAGGAAGAAGACACCACTTTTAAGGCAAGGGCCGAGGCCTGGTGAATGAAGGCTCCACCCAGACATGGTGGAGCAGATATTAAGGGAGAGCACAATTCGATCTGTTTGCTACTTAAGAGGCATTGCTCTGTCCCCTCCGGTTTTCTCTGGTGTGGTGCGAGCACCACCAATTGGATCCAGTTAACTGCCTGGTCGGTTCAGTACTGGAGTTTCTGCAGGCACAGTTTGCGACAAAGTTGCCTTTCTCTACCTTAAACTGGGCCATTAGTTACTCGGTACTGTGAAGAAGGTTGGAGCAGCTGTTCATCTGCAACGGTCCTTATAAAAAGGAGCTCCTGTAAACCCTCAGCAGGTGAATTGTGGATGCTATCTCATCCTCTTATAAGTCATCTGGTCTCCCTGCACATTTCTGGGTCAGAGCTCACTCCACTTGAAGTGTGGCGGCCTCTAAAGTCTGGTCCTCTGTAGTATTACTCTAAGACATTTGCAACGCTGCGGGCTGGTCCACCCCACTGACCTTTGCCAGATTTTATAGCCTTGACCTTAGGGCCACTCGTGGATCCTCTGTTCATTCGGCCCAGCTGTGCCTATCCGCACTAGGCAGGGACTTGTTAAGTCTGGCATTACTGTACATTCATTTTCAAAGCGTTGTTGACGCAGCTCAATTTCCTAAAATTGAACGTCTCTAGGTTACGTATGTAACCCTGGTTCCCTGAGCTGCATCTCCAGGCCACACTGCCTGCATCCCTGCAGCCCGTTTCTTCCATGCCAGAAGCTCGTTTACACCGCATGTGCTTTTAAAGCTTGCTGGTTCTGCCGGTGATGTCACGCCTTTCCGTTCCACAGATTACACATGTGATTCAGAGCGTGCACACTTAGATGTGTTCCCAAATCGTTGTTGATACAGCATCTCTTTCCCCTTAGGGTACCAGGGTTACATACGTAACCTAGAGACGTTCTTTCATGGGTTTATTAAATAAGAAACGCTCCACTAAATAATATTTAATATATAATATTTTTAGAATGTAAACATTGACTGCTAGTAAATGTGTTACTCTTTCACTATTGTGTTAGAGTGTCTCGTAGTAGGCTCAGCCAAGTGAAAAGTAACATGAGCTTTTCCCCATTGGTGGGCATTTCCAAATTCAGACCATAAATCCAAACAATACAGAGAATGAGAAAAAGTGAATTTGCATTATGTGTGTGTGTGTGTGTGTGTGTGTGTGTGTGTGTGTGTGTGTGTGTGTATGTGTGTGTGTGAGAGAGAGAGAGAGAGAAAGAGAGAGAGAGAGAGAGAGAGAGAGAGAGACAGAGACAGAAAAAAAATTACAGATCGTATAGTGAGAGAGGATTTGCTTGCAAGAAAGAAAAAGTGCAAGCACATCAAAAAAAATGGATATCCTTTAAACTGCAGAGCACTCCGGGTCGAGGGGTGAAATGAACTCGGCTGGTTGGCTGAGAAAAAAAGAGATGAAATGAGAAAAAAAAAAAGAAAAATATATGACGAGAGTCAGCAAGACATATGCAGCACAAACCCTGTCTTCAGATTGGTGATGGCTTCTTCCACTCCTTTCTGGTTGTATTTGATCATGTAGTGATGCATGTCCGGGTAATTACTGCGGATGTTTTTCTCTGTGCTGCCGTTCGGGACTGTTCCAAACTTCAAGGGTGGGTATTGTTCAGTAGGGTGCTGAAACTGATTGACGAATAATAGAAGGACTGATTATAATTATGAGCAGTGATTTAAGGTATGTATTATATTGTATATACATTTGGGAGGACTGGATATACGTATCAACAAAATGGTAAAGGAGAGCGCTATAAAGAGGCAAAAATAAAGAGGTTCTTGAGGATAATAAGGCAACTGATTACAGAGCTTTCACTTTCAGACAGTTCATTCACCAGTTCAGATTCAATACATCTTTCTTAGAATAAACAAGGGTAGCAATAATTCTAGAGTTTACTTGGCATATCAAAGAAGGTCTTATTTTGTACTGGAGTATTTAATAATATAAAACTCATATTTATCTTCTCCCCAATAAAAATATTATTCCGAAGGCTGGGTATTTTTTAAAATGATTAAGACAAGTCAAAAATATCAGGAAGTCAAAGTCAGAACTGATAACATGGGACCCAGACTAGTTATTATTTAAACATCTGAAATTGCTGACACCTCACAGTGGTCAAGGGTCATTCAAAATTGTCATTCTTGAACATTCTGTATACAACCTTTTCTCTTCTCACTGAAAGCCTGCTGTGGCTGGCATCAGGGTTCTCATCTAAAAATCCATTCATGACGAGGGCTGAATTAAATTGCCCTCTTGTTCAGACATTTTATCCCCTAAATCATTATACGAGTCTATGTTCTGCAGAATTAGTTCCAAGAACTGCTCATATTTGCTCATACTGCTGCTTTTATCCCTAATTTTGGAATGTGCCCAGAATCTGATGCAGTAGTATTTATCTATTTGTCCTTCATCTACTGTGTAGCACAGTAAGGGGTAGAGGGGTTTAAAAATAACACAATTCCTCATGCTGCAGAGGGTAAAAAGTATAAGACCCTTTTTTACACTGTGATTAACTACTCTATTTTGTATATAAATAAATTGTATTACTGAAAATGCTGTAGATTTTCAATTTTATAGAGGTTGTGAAAAGTAAAAGAGAAAAACCAACGGAATGTTAAAGATTAAAGCTCATAGGGGTTTGCAATGGTATGGCACAGGCTTTAGAGCTGTTAACTTAAAAAAATGAAAACTAAAGGTGACTAATCGACAGAAGCACAGCGTTGTTAGATGCAAATATGTAATAGTTTAATATTTTACCATGTTGTATGACTGAAATATCCAAACAGGCTAAAAAAAAAAAGTATTAGAAAGTATATGCATTCAATTAAATATACATAAGTACTACCCAATGCATTTTAATCTGGCTAAGGTATTATTTATCTTATATTATTTAGTATTTTTTTTTATACTTCCGAATGTACTTCCAAGAGCACACCAAATATACATTTCCATTTATGACATTCAGCAGATGCCCTTATCCAGAGCTAATAATTCTAAGAATTGTATCCCCTAAATAATTTCTTATTTACATACAGTAACTGAGCAAATGAGGGTTAGCGGCCTTGAATATTATATAATTCTATTGTATTATATAATAATAACAACAATAATAATTATTATTATATATTAAATAAATAAATAAATATTATTTTGCCTGTATTACACCATTCTTTAACTCCACATTAGCACATTATTTGCCTACTATGCCCCATTGCTGTTATAAATAACCTTCACTCTTCTGGGATGTTCCACTAGATTTTGGAGTGTGCTTGTGGCGATTTGTGCTCATTCAGCCACAAGATGTTAGTAAAGGCAGGTACTGATGTAATGAGGTGAGGGGGCCTGGGGTGCAGTCAGCATGGCGTTCAATAGGGTTGAGGTCAGATCTCTAGAGCAGGCCAATCAAGATCTTCCGTTTCAACCAATGTAAAGCATATTTTCATGAAGCTGGCTTTGTACACAGGGGTATTCTAATGCTGGAACCGGTTTGGGTCTCCTAGTTCAGGTGAATTGAAAATGTAATGCTACCAAATACCATTAGTTATAGATAGGTGTAACAGTTTGTGGAAGAAGCAAAGTAGGCTGGAAAAGTCAGGTGTCCCAATACTTTTCTCCCTAGAGCGTGCATGTGACTACAGAGAAACAGGTTTACACACACAAGTGGTTTCAAAGCATTGATTAATCGAGCAAAGTGCTGCAAGTGGCACAATTACTGCTTCAGTAAATGCTGACAATAAATGAATGTTTAGAGCAGTTTCTCAGACTGTTAACAAAAAAGAGGCAAACTGATACTTGTCTTAATCAAGAAAGACCAACCAGTCAATATAGGCTCCTCTGTTTTGAAATTAACCAATTGTTTTACTACTACTACTATTATTATTATTATTACTATTATTATTATTATTATTTTATTTTATTTTATTTACATTTTTGAATAAAAGAAAAAAATTATCTCCTCTTAAATTAAATTTTTTCATTCCTTTTGTCTCTTTTTTAAATGACTGCCTGAATATTTTCTTTTCATTTGCTCATTATGGCACTGTCTGCATACATTAGAGCATGTTTTATGTCAAAAATGTATGTATATAAAAAGGTAAATTTATGTATGTTCCATGAATGACATGTAAATAAAGAAACTGGCAGGAGCCTAAATCCATACATGACTTTTGCTCAGATCGTCACTAATTTTTATGTCATATAAAAGATTAACAAATGGAAACATTCATTCAACATAAATCATGGTTGTGACTTTGACATGTAGGAGTCAAACTTTTGTATAAACAGGAAATGAAACATGGAAATGTAACTGTTTCAAACTGTTTCATAGTATGGTGACTCTTTTTTTGGGAGAGTAGTATTAAAATTTCTCTTCACTTGAAATAGGAGACCGAAACCAGTTCCAGCATGACAATGCCACTGTTCACAAAGTCAGCACTCTGAAGACATAATTTACATGTTTTGTGGTGGAAGGTCTTGAGTGGCCTGCTACAGAGCTTTGACCTCAATCATACTGAACAGCTTTGGGGTGAATTGGAACTTTGAAAGCACCCAAGGCTTCCTCACCATACATCAGTACCAGATTTTACTAACACCTTTGTGGCTAAATGAGCACAAATCTCCAAAAGCAAACTAGAAATATCAAATGGAACTTCTTCTCAAAAGAGTGGCGGTTATTATAACAGCAAATGGGGACTAAATATGTTCAAAAATCACAAACAAATCTTATGGTCCAGTGTCCACAAACTTTTGTCCATATTGTGTAGATAGTGGTAATGCATATGAATTGACTGGTGTAAAACAGACAGGTATATTATTCAGTATTTACTTAAAATTGTTTATAAAAGGAGATCACTGTTCCAATTTTAGTACAAAATTCTAAATTCAAAGCATTTAGAAACAAAGCAAGGAACAGACTCTTATTGAAATGACAGCTAAAAATAAATCAGGATTTTTCCTAGAACAAAGCTGCTCTCAAATGAAAAGCTTCAACATTCTTAACAAAAGATTTTAAAGTGGCCATTCTTAGGAAAATAAGCAGTGCTTACAAGAAACCAAATCAATGCGATTTTGCTATTGTTTTTTTCTCCGAGTAGAAGTAAAGTGGGTTGAGTGTGCCAATCATAAAAACAGCTGTGACTTCCAACAGTGTTGTTAGTTGCAAATATTATTTGCAGATTGGTTTGTGATAAGGTGCTTTCAGAGTGGCCTTCTCACCGAACAGGGATCCGGCTACAAAAAAAAAAAAATCTGGTCAAAAAAAAATGCTAGCTCACTAGAAGAAGACTAGGACCATACATAAAGCCACATAAAAAAATTATGTGTGTAACATTTTTCAAGAACAACTGAAATAATTTTGAATGTCCTACTATTAAACATGTAACTTGTGTCCTTTTTGCATCACTGAGAACCGAAAGTATTACCCGCAAATGTAGAAACACTAGATACAGCACTGCTGACTATCTACATAGTAGAATTTAAATTATAACTATAACATACCTTAGACAATGTTTTTTAATTCAGACACCTATAATACCTTACCCTCAAACCATCTTACTTGACTTTGCTATTCAATGCCATCATGCTGTGGCAAAAAAAAAAAAAAAACATTTAAATCGCTTTATTCATAACTATATCTTGTTTTGATAAAGATAAAAATGAGCCCTTCATTCGATGTCTTGATCTACACAATCCCAAAGGTATTATCAATCTTCCATTCTGACTGAGTACACTCTTTTTCTTCCTGCTTAAGTCTCTAAAGGCAAGAAGCAAATCGATTTTACACTCTACATCCATGTGCTGCTGCTGCCCTAAATAATGAAAACAGCATGAGCTCAAACATGCACACACATACTTTCCATTAAAAGGCATTTAATTTTCCACACATACAAGAACATGTGTACTCAAGCGTACCTTCCTGTCACTGAGGCCAGACACAGTGTCAATGTATTCCTCTTGGATCATGAAGGCCGCCAGGTTGGCTGTATAGCTGGCAAGAAAGATTACAGCGAAGAAAGCCCACACGAGCACCATTATCTTACTGGTGGTACCTTTGGGGTTCTCCACAGGCACAGAGTTATTGAAGACCAAAGCCCATAGAAGCCATATAGACTTCCCTATGGTGAACTTAGAACCTCCTGCTTCTAAAATTCAGAGAGAGAGAGAAAGAGAAAGAGAGAGAGAGAGAGAGAGAGAGAGAGAGAGAGAGAGAGAGAGAGGAGAGAGAGAGAGAGAGAGAGAGAGAGAGAGAGAAAGAGAGAGGGAGAGAGAGAGATTGAGAGAGAGAAGAAGATTTTAATTGGGTTTTTCTGCCATTTTTTTTCTTGTCCATCCTTCATTTAACTGCAATTAACTGGACACAGGGCACTAGAACAGATGATGTAACAAGAGCTGCACATTTCCAAAAGAGAAATACGTGAGTGAGTAGAGGAGCTGTAGGATGCATACAGAGCTTCTGTACTCCTCTATTATACATGAGGGCTGAGAACGAGTGAAAAGTCAGCAGCGGCTACTGCACAGCAATCAAACATGGATCTAAAAAGCGATAAGGGCAGGCCAGTTTACTTATTAGTCTTTCTCAGAATTCTTGCTGCTGCACAGAACAAGTGTGTTCATTCATCTTTATGGACAGCATGCTAGTCATGTAAAATATGGCCATTATTAAAAAGCAATAGAGATGTCTAAGAGCCGGCACAGCAAGCTGGAAAACAACATGTCCGCCAGCAAGCCTGGGGTTTGACTCACTCTTGCCGTTCTGCAGACTGCGGTTATATCCAACTGGACTGAAGAATTCAAAGATAAAGACAGTCACTGCTACGACGGTCAGGCACATAACAAACATCATCACCCAAACTGCAGGACTGTATGGCTCTGAAAGGAAAGAAAGAGTACAATTAATTAAAGAAAAAGACAGACAGAAAAAAGAGAAATAGATCCAAACAACACTGTATCTCCTTAACACAATTGTATTTGTATTGATTATTAGGTTACAAAGAGCATCTTATAATGTAAAAACAGATGCAGCTCCATTTATAACAAAACAAATTATAGCTGTTTGCTAAGGGAATGTTTATGTACTGCATTCCTCTGAAGTAAAATAAATAGTTTGTTCAGATTGGGAACATTAAGTCTGATCGATTTGCACAATATGCACCATCCGTGCGCTCATTCATCACATGTTAAAAATGGTTTAAGCCTGCAGTGATAAAACTGTTTTTCATCATGAGACATGGTACTCACCGAGGAAGGCGGAGGGTGACACTGTGCCATTACTACGGGAGACCATGACACTTATTCCTGTCTCTACAAAGGGCACTGAGAAGTCAATGACCTCTGATCTCTCCTCGTTGATAGTGAGGGAGCCGATAGCCATATCTGCACGCTTATCCACCACCTACAGCACAGGAGGAATAACTGAGAAAGGCAGCACAGGGTGGCAGCTGTCACTCTACTTGTGCAGCCCCAGGATTTTGATTCTAATATGAATTAGAACTGTCCACACACCCTAAGACAAACAAGAGAATTGTGAAGAGAATATACATTATTTATGTGTGAATTCACACAACCATCCCACCAGTTGCAAGGAATCCAGACACAGCTATGCTTATGAATCTATTCATTTCTAGCTAAGAGTACAAACAGACTTATGTCTGATTTTATGTTGTGTTGCAGAGGGAGACATGATTCAAGGTAAATGAGTAGTAGTTCAATCTCTGGTGGAAACTCACTGACATTGCAAGAAGCTGTGTTCAGAAGGCTGCCCTTGGTGATAACCCTAGAACACACCCTAGAACAAACTTTTAAATTAAAGGACAAGGCCTTTTGAGTAAAGCTCACAGATAGCTCTCATTATTCAACTGAAAGGTCCAGGACAGCTGTAAGTGTTGCAGTAAAAGTTTCTGCATGGAAAGGCCATTGAAAAAGTTTAACAAACAATGCCCTAGGTGGGGGAGAAATGGCCAAGCACATGTTATGTTAAGCAAGAATGGGAAAATATAGACATTTACTTTTACTGTGGATATGGTTAAACCAAAAAAGGCCCACTTTGACAAACCTGTTAAACCAGTAGGAATGCCCTCCCACAGTGCCAGTGGTGTCCATCTTTATGGCTGAATATACTCTGGCTATGATAATATTGCCTACATGTATGTTGAAAATATTGAAAGCCAACACACTTCTTTGATACGCAATGGAAATCTTAGGCAGTGTGTAGATCTCAGAGAAAAGGGAAACCGAAGGGTATTATACTGTAAAAAATATAACTGAATTACATTCCTGAGGCTCTAAGAAAAGACAATGAAATGGCTTTGAAGAAGACAAGATAGGTCTGATAGGATTCAATGTGACTTCCATCCTTTGTTTTGGGAAGTACTAAATGAATTTTATTGTGGGTATTATGCAATTCAGTCTCCTTTTTTTCTTGGCAACACAGTTAGAGCAGCACATGAACCAGAGGGTGATATCTAGGGATCTAAATCATTAGACACCCAAATTTAGCATTGTACCACAATGATCAGTATGGACAGAGGACGGGATCAAATAATTACACATCGAACGCTTGCACTTATGAGTATTCTCAAAAAAGGGGGGAAAGAAAAATCATTATTTGCTCACTCCCAAACAAAGGAATACGCAAATTACAGAATAGTTAGAGACAAATTACCACTTAACAGACCCTTAAAAGATTTCTGGTGCTGCAGTCCCAAACATCTCCTTTACTGCTAAAGTCCTTCCCATCATTTCTTCACACTTTTATTTTTACCTTTGCGTTTTCTCTGCTTCTCTGGGCATTCTTTAAAACAATGGACACCCGCCTCCATGCCTGTAATAGGTAACAGTGAACCTGGTAGCTTTTAGATGTTTAGTGGTAACAAATACCCTACTCAACATTAGGCAAACCAAAATAGATGATGATGCTAGGGACTTCCTACATGCCTTCCTACATACCTACACACCTATGATGTATCATCATAGCCTCCTTCCTAATAGAGTAACCCATCTACTCTATTTTTCTCTCACTGCAAAGGATACCAATGAATATGACAAATTAAACAGGATGGTCCTTGGATGGGTCATTGTGGTTCCAACTGCTGTTGAATACAAACAGGATTGCTCACTAGACAGCAGATGCATTTCAAAGGTCTTAACAAATGAGCAGGTCACTACAGCCCAGTTCTTTTGGACACTCCCCATAAAGCAACAAATGTCTGTTGTTTTAAGGATCCTACTTAAATATATGAATGAAACCTCTACGGCCATGCTGAGTGTGTTCAGACCGTTGAGAGACAAAGCCATTAAAGCCCTTGCACAAAGAAACCAACCCTGGCACCAGAGGAAATCTGAATATCCTTGACCAATTATGTTGAGTGTTAAAGCCTTGCCCACTGAAGGCAAGTTTGACACTTTTTACACAGTTTAAAGGGTGATGTATAAGAGGCATTACTACTAAGGTAACTCTCTTAGCTATTTCCCTTTGTGGTGTGTGATATTCATTTATGCATTATAAGAAAGCACTTCATGCAGGACACTTTGCAATAGGAAGGAAAAAAACTGTATACGGAATACCAAGCATATATGAATTCATGCATACATGCAATGCAGAGTAAAAAAAATATTAATTGGCATGTTTTAGCAGGTGGGTGCAATCATGTGAAACTCCACACAGGAACAGGAAATGCTATCTGATAATTGTGACATCACAAAAGGATGTTACAGACAATATGAAATGAAAACCATAATTCAACCCTTTTTTGTTTGGTGAAAGAGGACGGGGAGGTGTAAAAACAATGACATCATTGGTTAATGTGTTTTCCCCTATGCCCAACTGTGCATGATGACAGTCAAACATTTTCATGTAGAATAATTTTTTTATCACTTTATCACCCAAACAGATCCCAATCCCTATTCTCATAACTGTTCGCCTTTCCTATCAGATCCAGTGTAGTTATATGCTAATATATAGTGTCTGCTGAATTATGCTTCATGCTTTACAAATAATTCTATAATAAACCAGGATGATTCATTCTGCTGAAAAGGGTGCAATATATCAAGGAACATGCACTAACAATGACATAAAGTTTTTATTTCATTTATTTCAATGGGGAAAAGAGGATGGCAGTTTTATAAGAAGGAGGGGATCCCACCTCTGAAATCAAGCCCTGATAGACTACTGTACATCCATAGTGTGAAATACTAAGAAATACTCTCAGGGCTTATTCATACTTCTGCTTTGAAGCACAAGCTTGCAGTGCTGAGGCAAACTCACATGCTGACCTGAGAACAAGATAACTATTATGTGTGACTACAGTCCGGTGTGGCAATCAGGAAAATGCTTTTTTGGTAAGCAGTGAGGTAAGTTCAGTTATATTGTGATATTTCTTATTTGAGTTTGATCAAATGTCTGTATAAAATCTTATATTACATTGTATATGTAATGTAATGTAATGTAATCGCCCAACGCATCATGGGCACCCAACTACCCACTATTGAGCACCTTCACTACAGCAGATGTCTGCACAGAGCTCACAACATCATCAAGGACTCACATCCTAGTCACAAACTGTCCAACCTCCTTCCATCAAGAAGAAGAAGATACAGCAACATACGCACCAGAACCAGCGGGACAGCTTTAATCCATCCACCATCACCCTACTGAACTCTACACTACACGGTTAGATCACTGTATAAACACTAAAATAATATCTTAATATTACAGCTTGCTTTTTATAAATATACAAAGTTTGGGCAAACTTGTCCCATTAGTTTCTTTAATAAATGTGTTCTATGATTAAATTAGACATTAGAATTAGACAGCTATAAAGGGTTAGTATGTACAAATAGATACGTTTTCCTCCTGCCATTTATTCACAGAAAACTGAGGCTCCCTAATTTTTATTTCCCTTCTACTCATCGCTAAGTAAGGTATAAACACAAAGCATTTATATTGTCACATAGCTTGTATATTTGTGCTTTCTGGTGTATTCAAGTTCTGGGCTGGTTTACGTAACTTAGCCAACTAGTGTACACTTTCCGGTTTGGTGCAAAAAACTTGATATGCTCATATGTACGCAAATGCAAAAGTAGAAATTAGTCTTCAGACCCAAAGTGAATTTCCAGATCAATGAAGCATACACACACATACAAGTGCATACAATCTTTAATTCAGCGCAAAGTGGAGCTGATACGCTGATGACTATTTTAAAAACAAACAAAAAAGTTTGAAAACTGAGGCAGCAAGAGTAATAATAGTGCAATAGTGTGACTGTTATCAAGAGCAAGAGGGAAATTAGGGAAAATTTGGAAAAAGATAAACAGCAGTAAAATTTGGCTGGAAAAACAAAGGTGTGAGAAGAATGTGAGATCAAATTTAAATGAATAGATAAAGTGATAGAGGAAAAGGAAAATAAGGCTCTGATTCCTTAGCAACCATCTTGAGCAGGCCTCCCTTGGGGGTGTGAGCAGCGCAGCAGGGTTTCTCTCTCAAAACAACAGCCGTCTACATCTTCCTCACATGCACGCAACAAGTGTAGGCATAGCCAAGATAGAGTCCTAAAATTGTTTGAAAAAAATAAAATAAAAATGAGGAGTGTGTGCGTGAATGTGTGTGTTAGCCATCGTTCACACTTCGGCGCTGTGTGCTAAAAGGGGGACACAGTGTTTCAGTGGCAGTGACAGGTTGAGAATCCACGCATTAAACACTTCACAGCTCCTTATGTTACACACAACAAGTCGGAGTATCACCCACCCACGCCCGCAAACACACATTCACAAATGTACATATCAACTTGAACAGACAGTGTCATGCTTTCACTCTCGGGAACTCACAACTTTTACAAAGCACATAAGCTTCACACTGACTAACAGAAACCAGAGTATATATATATATATATACAGAGAGAGAGAGAGAGAGAGAGAGAGAGAGAGAGAGAGAGAGAAAGAGGCTGCTTTTGGTCACAGTTATATTTAAATAAAAAAATGTGTTGTTCCTTAATGAATAAATTGTATTTGCTGGAAACTTGCTAGATAGTCTGCTTAGCTAATGCTAATGTAATTTCATTAAATACACTATATGGACAACATTTTTTGGACACCTGACCCTAAGGTTCTTATGTGCTTTTTTGAATATTCTATTCCACAAATGGTCCCTATTCAGTGTTATAATAACCTCCACTTTTCTGGGAAAATGTTTTTATTCAGTCACAAGGGTGTTAATAATGTCAGGAATTGACATTGGGAATTGAGGAGGCCTAGAGTACAGTCAGTATTCCAATTCAAAAGGTGTTCAGGTCACTCAACATCTTCCAACCCAAGCTATATCTCCATGGAGCTGGCTTTGCATATGCTGGAACAGGTTTAGGTCTCTTAATTCAAGTGAAGGAAAAAATATAATCCTACTGCATCCAAATAATTGTGTGCTACCAATTGTGATAACTGGTTGGGGAAGAACCACATGTGGCTGGAAAGTCACGTGTCCAAATATGTTTGTCTGTACAGTGTATTTCATGGAACAGTTCACAAGAGTTCAAAACATTGCATACACTTAGCTGGATGATTACATACACTTACCGGGATTATCACCATCCGTTATTATGACACGTAAGAGTTGCTAAATAGTCCCTTGTTTGTCCTGAGCAACCTCCTGACATTCTTCTTTAGGAACTATATTTATTAGATTTTATTTTAGCATCTGTTCTAATTGAAGCTTTATAATTTTGAGACCCATATTTTTTTTTTTACACTTAGGACAACTGAGGGACTCATGAATAATACAAACGGTGAAAACTTTGATCATTGATCCTCCTATAAGGCAACACAGCACATTAAGAAGTGATAGGGGGTGGGGAGGGGCAATTTATTTTGTACATGCTGATCAATATAAATTTTTTTCCTATTGCCCTTCAGAATCAAAATATTTAAACAAACAATATTATTTTAAAATAACAATTTACACAGATCATTTTGTTCAAAACTTTACACCCCACTGGATCTTAAGGTATCATCTGTGTACAGACAGTCTATCTGACAGTGATTGTGCAGTAAATGTAGTTCTTTTAGATTTGCTACTCCAGTATAAGCCATCACTACACTGGTGCATATTGTTATTATGTCTCTCATTAGGCATTCCTTCATCAGCTGAGTGAAAAACAACATCAGTCAGGGTGAACGTAACAAAGACACTCCGAAGGGAACAGGTACCGAAGGGCCATCTGGCACCTTACCTCCCCCACCATGCCGTTCCACACGCCGTCAATCTTCTTCCCGTGCTTTCCATTGGTGACCAGATAGAGGTCATAAGTGAAGCCAACAATCTTGGCCAGACGCTTTAGGATGTCGATGCAGAAGCCCTTGCAACACTGTTTCACAGGAGCCACCCCTTCCTGATGAGCCCTGTAACCACAAAAGAAAGAAAAAACAAAAAAAGAACAGAAGGAAAAAGATGAAATGTGAGAAACGTAAGAGAGATAGTAGGATGTATTATTTAACTGTACTGCAGGAGCCCACAAATGTATCAGTAATAATTATTTCTGTGCTGAGGACCATGAAGCGGAAAGAGAAAAATGAAGGATGAAACAAGTGAGAGAAAGAGGATGTGAGATGATGAGAAAAAGAGAGCTTAAAGTTTATGTCTGATGTAGGAATAGGTGAGTAGAAGGTAAGGATAATGAGATGAATACGCATTAAGAAGTGAGTAGCAGAAAGCATGCATAACCAAGCATGGTTCACTCACCCGCAAGGACACACACACATACACACATACACGTACACACACCCCAGGTCAGTGTCTCTGCAATAAGGCAGTATCCACATGAGACACATTAATACCTTGAGCACTCAAGCAGATTGACAGGCTACATGATGAGCGAGGGAGTGTAGAGACAGCCATAAGGCAAACATACAAAAAACAGGCAGAGAACAAGAACGACAAATCGATGGAAAAACGGTATCGGTGAACGTAGCCTCTGGACCTATGTGGCTTCTCCTGGGCCTTACCTATTAAAGACATGGAGTAACAGATAGAATGGAAGAATAAAAACTGGAAAAAAAAGTGACAAATGGTGCAAATTTGGACTCTAATGCTGGAGAAGTAGCAGCTCTAAAGAAGAAAAAGTGCCTAGTTAAGCCGTTATCCTTTTTTTTTTTACTTGTCCCCGTAGGAACGCTTGCTGGTGTAACGTACAAGCTGTTAGCAGAAATTCTACAGTGGACCATCAAGATATGAATCACATTTACGGTAATTGTTACTCTGACTTCTCTGCATCACAGATCAGCCTTTCATCAAAATGAAGAGGTTGCAGAAATCAGTGGCATAATGACATAATAAAGTGAAAAACAATATTAGTCCCAGGTATTTCCTTTTTTATCATTGGAACTTTTAGGGCTAGCCACTTTCTATTTACATCTATTCATTTGGCAGACATTTACACCTGAAGCAAATTGCAAGTAAAAGAGAAGCTATTGCGTGAATATAGCAGTCACAGCTCAGTGGTAGCGACAGGATTTGAACCATCCGCTGTTCATAATGGAAGCTTATCCACTCTGCTACCACTCTTTATTTCCTTTTATTTGTTATGTAAGATTGATCTGACATATTCCCATGGCAGAACATGCCACATAGAATTCCGAGGAAAATCCTATCTGTTCTCCCTTTCGAATGCGTTTTACAAAGCCGTAAGCCTACTCACAATGCTGTGATATAAGTTGTACAAACACACTAAATGATTGTAAAGCATAAACCCCATGTTCCTGTGACTATCATTCACCCGGGTTTTGTCCATGGCTAAAGCCCACCCTAATCTCAGGCTACAAGATGAGTTTTCAGACGGATAAGAATAGTGAATAATAATGTGGACACATTCAGGAACCCCGCAAGAAGCCCATTAGGAAACCTTTAATGCACCACTCAGAGTGATGCTGAGATATTCGGGGCTCTTAGCAAGGCAGAGATTTACAGGTACAATAACCAGAGCAAAAAAGCTTGTTTTCCCAACCATACCCAATCACAAATAGTTTTTATTTACTGGAAACAACACCCAGAAGAATGAATAGTGCTAGACTATTAATATTGTTAATATTAAGAGCTGCAAGAACATTGTGTTTTAGGGTAGATTTAAAAAATTGTTGCAGAGGTCGCATTATTAATACCAGGTGATAAAAAAAACCACACAAAAAAAATAAAAAATACAGTAAATAAAACTAAATGCATGCTCACATGTTCCATGTTTGCATGTTGTATTCCATGCTGTATTCATTGCCACATCTGTTTATTGACCCGTCTCATCATTGGTCCTGTTGTTGGTAATAGCTCAGTGGATAAGGCAATGGACTTGGATCGAAAGGTCATGAGTTCAAATCCCAGCACCACCAAGCTGCCACTGCTGGGCCCTTAAGCAAGGCCCTTTACCCTCAACTGCTTAGTTGTAATTTGCTTTGGGTAAGGGCATCTGCCAAATGCCATACATGTAAAGGTATGTAAAAATAACCCTTTTGTTTCCATATGGCCTCTGCTACATATTACGGTATACTGTGTATACCAAGTATCTGTTACACATTTTCTTGTTTCTCAAAACTTCCAAGTTTTTATCTCATTTCGGCTTTTGCTTTCACATTATTGTTCTTCACTTTATTTTCCATATTGTTAGAAATAGTTCTTAGTGAAGTTACATAAATCATGGACACATACTATAAATCACCACATGCTATAATTAATCTTATCTAAACCAGAAGAACATTAACAGAATGAATCTAAAGTACACCAACCATCTCCAAACCACCATTAACCTAAATAAGGAAGGTGGCAAAGGCGAATTTCTGTGACTGTAGTAACATGGATATAACTGGCTAATGCAGAGCCATTAGGAATACCATACAATTCATTGACTGACTTGTCTAAGAAAAAAATAAGTACATGAATCCAGAAGATTCAAACACATGGCATGTGCATTATGTGGAATCAGCAACAGCTGACTCCATATATCATTGCTAGTCGGGTGTATTGCTGAACTTTTTTTGTATAAGAATAATCTATGTACAAAAAGATCTACCGTTATATTTATGACAATGTGTCATTTATGCAGCAATTAAAATTATTAAATTATTAAATAGATTTAAAAAAATCAACCAGGTTTTATACATTTTAATTTCATACTTTAAAGTATACATTATTTAATGATGAAATTATAAAACCAAGAGGATTGGAGCTTGCTTTAGGCAAAGAGAAAGGATATAATGCGATGTTATGCTGGGTGGTATACTAACGTGGCATTGAGAGGTCGTCGGCAGGGCACAGAATCCCTGATGCAGGTTCCTGAAGCGGGGTCAGCCAGCTCGACAATGACAAATGGCCTCTCCTCCAGGGTCACAACCCTCAGGTGCTGTGCATCATCAGGGGGTTGTAGGAAGGGGCCGTACCGAGACCAGGCCGGGTATCGCAAACGCAGCACGCCGTTCTCCCACCAACCTACCTGAGACCACACACAGAACACAAGGTGAAATTGACCACCTGATGATAATAGGTAAAAAAAAAGAGGCTCCTTGGTTAGTTATTTAACCCTTACATTAAGTACAAACTGCTACAGGTAGAAAAACTGTAGATTTTTCTATGCCCATGTACAAATAGACTATTTCCTCAAAATAAAAAATGTCTGCTTAAAAACGGAATGCTCTCTTTATTCCCTATGAAATTCCCTTATATGAATGTCAGAGGTCAACACCAGTTCATTAAACCTCTCTAGCAACTGCCTCACTTTTGGCAGGTCACTGAGGCAGGTTAATGGAGGAGAATGGCTCTACTCTGTGTTAGAAAGCCTGCAGAGCGTGTGGAGGCAGTGAAAAATGACTCCCTGCCTCGTCCATACTTTTCTCATTGAGAGGTTTGGACCTTTCACGCTGAAGCAGCATGAGCCTTTTTACTGAGAAGCAAGATGGAGCCCTTAGCTAAGAGCTGGCCGACAAAGGAAAAGGTCAGGGACACACTTGAGGGCTTTATTTACTAAGTGTGCTATTAAGGAATTTTCATTTGCTTTTTGTGAGGAGACAAAATATAGCAAGATAGCACTTCTGATTTCTCTACTGTTTGACTGCAATCCAGTAACAATCATTGAGGATACCAGCATTAGAAAGAGTACAAAGTAATGAACCTCTCTATATTAAGTTAACTTAATTAATTCCCATTATGAACGGATTAATGGTCAATACTAACAACAATCACTCCCAGAGCTTTGTAGATGGAAGACAGGCACACGACAACAACGTGAATGTATGGATTGGTCTCCCGGTCCATGAGATATCTATTAAGGCTCAAATATTTTTTTATCCAATCTGTACAGTTGCTTTTTTAATTAGACAATAATTAGCCTTTTGTATTTGCATAGCAAGTAAATGTTGCCTTCTATACAGTGTGTTTGGCCTACAGATCTCCCAGTAGAACTAATTAGCTTTTGAATGGTTGGCCCCAGAATGCTAGGCGTCTTAATGAACACATAATCTAAAAGCAAATACGCATCAAAAAAATCGAAATCTTTTCAAATTCAACCCTTGAATTAGTATACAGTAGATGGTAAAAAGCCTTTGACAAACCATTTCCTGTAAATGCCGTCCAACCCAAACGCATGCATAAAATATGTAATAATGAAATATCATTAGGCAGCGAAAAGTTGCACAAGAAGGTTGCAGTAAAATGTCAACTCGGCCAATTACACCCAAAAATTCATTACAAAGGTAATGAGTGGGCTAACACAATGCAAAAGCAACAGAAGGAACTGTGTGGGCATGCAAGGCTCTTCAAACTGTCAGGCTGTGAATGCTGCACGCTTCACGCTCTCTCCTCATTACTTCAGGCCTCACGCTTCAGCCTCTGCACCTCCACCAGCGCAGCCGTCATATTTCTCAGATCTGCCGATGACACCGCAGTGCTGGGTCTTATCAGTGACAGTGATGTGCAGAAGGGGCACATCACCTTGCATCAGTGAGTGCAATCCTTCAGTAAATCACACTCGCAGAAAAAAGATAGGTCAAATATGCTGTCGACGGCGAAGAAACACTAAACAGTAAAGAGTTCTAGCAGCTCCACTTTGGTTCCATTTCGTCAGAACGAGCTCACAGATGTCTCATTACATTCTTCTTGTAATATTGCTCTGTCCAACTCAACATCTTGCAATTAGCACATCTTGTGCATTTTTTGTAGTGGCTGCAATATGACTCGATGGCCTCCAGGTTTATCCTTGACACTTTCACACACTGTGACAGCTATCAGTAATTCTGCAGCTCTCCACTTAATCCCCATAGATCTATTCACCTGCCCCAGACACTGAAATTGCACTTCTGCTCTATTATATATCCATCACAGCTAAGACGGTGAGCACACAGCACAGGTGGCTGGGTGTAAATTGTAGACGGGAACCTGGCGGCCAGTTCCTGCTAGAGTTTCAGTACAAGGCAGCGTGGGCTTGGAGCCGAGACAGCTAATTGAAAGGGAAACGCTAGCAAGCGGCATGTAGGCGTAGGCGTCACTAGCCTGCTCACTTATAGCCAGTCTGTAGCCTCAGAGATGGCAGGTGACCTCATAGTTAAACGCCTCAGACATTCACATTTGCATGGTACAGTACAGAAAGTCCACGTATCCCAGGGACTGCTTTTTTTTCTCTGACAGTCTGCTTGTCACCTTCACGCCTCCATTGCTCCCTCCTGTTATCAACCTGTCTCTGTAGGTTGGTCTGACCCTCTATTTCAGCTTGTCTGTTCACTCGTCCGCTTGATGCGTTCAATTGTTTAACTCAAACTCAGTTTACCCTACAAAAAAAAAACTAAATCTCAGAAACCCAGACAGCCAGGAGATCCTCGGTGTGCCTGGGATTGTGACAATGGACAAAATCGTAAAAAATGTAAGAAGAGTTTATGAGACATGCCCAATCCGTTGATGTCAGCTAACACTGTGTAAGAAAGGGTAAAGGTGTATGTAAAGAAAATGGTGCTGCAGGTGGATATGCATGATGGCAGTGGCATGTCTTTGAGGACCGCTTTAATAATTTTGACTGGATTTCTTCTGCTTCTTCTTTGATTCTTGTCTATCGTTCAGTTTGAATCAACTGGACAAGAAGCTGTGAGATGTCGTAACTTCTCTGTCACATTTCAGCAAAGTGGTGGCTCTGCAGAAATCTCACTCTGCACTGAGGTGGAGGGAGAGCTGTAAAAGACAGGCTCTGATCAAACACTCTCTCCCCAGGGAACAGCTAATGCTTTCACAGGGCGAATCACACACACTGCCATAACACACCCATCCCTCTGAACAGCCCCTCTGAGAGCTAGCAACGGATGGGATAAAACGGGACATGCTTAACCCACGAAGGTCTGTACAAATAAAGCCGGGAGCATTTAAACAAGCTAAATACAACCACAGCAGATTTGATTGACCATGATGTGCTTTGAAGCTGTAGAAGCCATTTGCAGTTACACATTTTTCTTTTAATTTGATGAATGGTTTTGTTTTAAGAATACAGTGCATGTGACAGAATAATTGCCTAAGTAGGCCGAACACTACTTTAGTGAATAGACCTAACAAGAAGAAAATGAATGTTAAAAGGGCATACAAATGTGCTATTTGTGTGGGTTACCACTGGCTCTGGAAATGATCAACACTACATTTTACAAAGTTCATTTAGGAATATTTCCAGGCCTTTGACTTTTACCATAGCACTACAAATTATTGGAAAGGGAAAAAAAAAAAAAAAACATCTATACTGAGCACACCCTCGTAAACCGACATTACTGCACTTCACTAAATATTTGATGAGAATTAGAAATAGAAAGACTGATTGTTGGAGCTAGAAACCCTCAGAGCCAGAGTTCCCACTAAGATGTCTAATCTAAAGCTCTTGAGCTCGGCAGATCGTATCTTAAAAATAAATCTCAGGAATAAAACACAGCCCTGTGTGCAGACATGACTTGTAACTCTCTCCAAACTGTTGCATCAGTGTGTTAACGTCCTAATATATTCAGTTTGTCTTTGGAAAACTCGAGACCGCAACACCCCAGAATTTGAAGGGCCAGTTTGCTCCTTTGTCCAGCTAGTCGGAACAAAGAACTCAAATCAGAGCCAGGCATGATTTTGGATAGCAGAAGAAAAAAGGAGCAAGGGGAGAGAGATTTTCTGGGTGGATTGTAATAGGCCAAAAGGCTAATGGCTGGTATCAATGCTGACTTCCACAGCTGGAGACATGGGAATCTAAACTAAGCTGACAGGAGTACTTGAGCATCAGTAAAAGATCAATGTGTGACCTCTTGGCATGCCCGAGGCCAGTAGGAGCCACCGCGTTCTTTCGCTCTTTAGATTTGGGCTTGCCACTGGAGCACAACCAGTGCTTATTACAGTTCTCCAGTCAGCCAGAGTGTTCTCTCCTACTGAAGAACCAGATAGGCATTTCTTATGTAACTTGGAGTTATAGAACATATGTGCTGGATCTCTCTTTCACCTAGGTTCCATATACTTAAGCCCAGATAAAAGTAGTTTTAAGAAAAAAGGAGTGACCGACGGGCTTCACACACACACACACACACACACACACACACACACACACACACACACACACACACACACCATTTTCAAAATACTTTTCTGAACAAAATTCACTTCCCAGACATACACTCACTGACTTCTATATTAGGAACATCTGTACACCTGCTCATTCATGCAATCAGCTAATCATGTGGCAGCAGCACGCTGCATAAAATCATGCAGATACAGGTCAAGAGCTTCAGTTAATTTTCACTTCAAACATCCGAATGGGGGAAAATGCGATCTCAGTGACTGATTGTGGCATGGTTGTTGCCAACAAATGGGTAGAAAGTGACAATGTCCTGGGATTTAACCACTCTCTAGAGTTACACAGATTAGTAGCGGCAGTCTTGTAGACAGAAATGGCTTGTTAATGTGAAGTGTCAAAGGAAAATCGTGAGATATAATGGATTTTTTTTGAACCAGTACATCACATGGCTGAAAATTTGTGGGCACATGACCATTTTATCTCCTCCAAACTTCCCTTGCATCTCTAACAGCTTCCATTTCAATGAGAAAGCTTTCCAGTATACGGTTTTGTAGGCATTTCTGCCCATTCAGAATTGCAGAGACCAGAGCATTCATGTGGTCAAGTAGCAACGTCAAATGGGAATGTGGGTTCATTGTCGGCACTCAAATACACCAATAAAGTGGTCAGTGGGGTTGAGTTCAGTGCATTTCACTTGAGGTCTTTTACACCAACTATGGAAAACTATGTCTTTATGAAGCTACCTATGTGCACAGGGTAATGTGCACATGCAAGAGCCCCCTTAATTCAAGTTAAGGGAAATCTTCAACATACTTTTAGGCTTTTTTTTTTTCTTTTAAGCTTTGTTCCTGCATGTGCATGCCCTTAACTCTCATTTGCTCCTGGGATCGAGAGTGAGAAGGGCACCATTTAACACCTGCTTCTTTAAAACGAATGCACTTTGTGCTCTGCTTGTTCCTCTAGTGTGCAAATGCATTTGATTTCATGTCTGTAAACATGGACCGCATGCAAATGAGCCGAAGCTTTCCTATCAACAAGAGACCAACTTTCTGTCTCTGATCTTATAAAAAAAACTTAAATGAATTTATGTCTCATAATCAAATGTAAATTTCTTTTGCCACCAGGAGGTGTTCAATATGCAGGAATAAATTAGGGGGGTTGTTTGTTTTGCTTTCTTTTCTTTTTCTGATTTTTATTCTTTATTCTTTATTTAGTTTTTTCAGGTTGGTGGAGAGAAATCAACCGTTTGCCACGCTACTGAACAGTAAAGAGATTGCCAAAATTTCATGCACTTTTTCCATGTCTTTTGTTTGTCTGCACGGTCGGCCGTGCTCTATAACTTTGTCATTCTGTTTTATCTTGTAGCACTGAGTGACATTGCGATGTTTGTGACATTTCCCCAGCTATATTTGTTATTACTGCCTTTGCCTCCCTTGAGTGGTGCTCTGCAGGTAGCACCTGACATATTACACACGACTGCTATATTCAGCTCACTGAGGCTTAAGGCTAAAATGCCATAAGTTTTCATCAAGCGTTAAATAATTGAACCATATTTAGTCATTGTGAGTGTAGGTTTTTTCTTCCCTTTTTATTCAGCATTTTACTTGTCTCTCAAACCTGAAGAAATTTATTTATTTATTTATTTATTTTATCATTAAGAATGAATATCATGTCAGGTATGTAATTTGCAAAATACACAAATTACCTCCAAGTGTACACAGCATGACATTGCATGTGTGAAAATATTTGTAATTTTTTATTTTACATGGAGCATTTATTTGGAGCCTTAAAGAGCCAAAACTATAAAGACTAGTGGTGCCTGAATCAGGACACCTCTTAATACCATCATTATGATGCCATGGCTATAGAAATCATCAATATTAGAGAGAAAGGTAGTATAGTTGCGCACTGCATCACAGAGAGGAATCTCATACAGTAAAAATTAATTCTGAAGCAAGAAACCCAATGAACCTCTGCCCTTTCACTGTAGCCACAGCTGCACCCCATATCTCTAGCAGAAGCATCAATATTACCCTAATTATTCATTTCTGTGGATTTTCCTTCGGACATTGTGTTTTTCTGAAGATTTGAAATGAAAAATTGTGTGTGTTTTATGCATATTCTACAGGTAAGGAAAAGTAAATGTGTAAATGGCTCAAGAAAAAGCTTAACATTTTTGGCTGACCTTTTTACTCACAATCTCTAGTTTTTCTTGAAAAGTCTATCTTGTAAATGGCCTTAAAAGTGTATCTGTGACCGAATCAATTTCTTCCCCTCTGTCAGCATTTAGAATGATAAAACAGTTATTAAATTCACAAGAATATGTTCGAGCTTGTGCAGTTTGTAACAGATGCGGATTGCAAGCTCTGACAAGTGCACTTTCTGACCATCCCATCGAAGCACACGAAAATGCAGACGTGAGTCCATGCCTTTTAGCAGGCCTCCGAGTAAGCAAGTAGCAAACTAATTGGTTTAAGCAACAGCTTTAAGCAACATGGATTTATAGCTAGCAAAAGCTTGTGCTGTTTATTTCTGCAGGCTTTACGGCACTACGTGATGTGATGGATGAAATCTGATAATGCTTCTGAGACAAAAGCTATGAAATAAAGAAAATAGAGTATTGGGAATAATTTGATAGATAAAAAATAGAGTATTGGGAATAATTTGATAGATAATTTGATAGTCATAGACAAAAATATAATTAAAGGTAAGTCAGTGATTTTGCTAGAGTTTAGGCCAGTAGAGAAGACCTTAGGGCCCTGATGGCCTGCCACTGATACAGACACTTCAGACCTATTTGTGGTTCTTCTGTGAACTGTTTCCACAATGTTGAAACAATTGTATAGAATAATTTTGATTAATTCACTTTTTTAAGATTTCCTCTTCACTAGAACTACAAGGCCGCAGACATAACATAACAACCTAATAATGCTCCTGTGCACAAGGAGGTGGGAGCTCAGTGGTTAGGGTGCTGTTCAACCCCTTGGTATTGCCAAGCTGCCACTCTTGGGACATTGATCAAGGCTTTTAACCCCCTGGTGCTCCACCCTGTGCCCTGAACAAGCTGGGATATGCAAAGGAAAAAAAAACACAATTTCATGCTATTCTTCACAAAAGGAGCTCCAAGGATGTAGTGGAAGAAACCCTGACCTCAAGCCCACTAAACACCTTCGAATAAACTGGAATGCTGACTGGGCTTCAGGCCTCCCCATTAACATCAATGCCTAAACTCTTTATTGCTCTTGTAGCTGAATGGCCAGAAATTCCTACAGCCACATTTGAAGATCTAGTAAAAAAGAAACCTTCCCAAAAGACCAAAAGCTCTAATAGTAGCAAAATGGATCAGATTATTATGCACACATATTCCCATTAGAAATGTCATTAATTTAATCAGGTTTCTGCCAGTACACTGTTTAGAAAGTTTAAATTTTTTTTCCAGTGTGTGCACCGCTCCAGTATGACATGCGGAAATATCAACCATCAGCATATAAAAAAACACTGACATGAGGAACTGTAGTTGAACTGTTAGTATGCCATTTAAAGCCTTTTCTTCTGTTCATTCACTCGTACTTCTTTTTGAAACTTAAATCTGGGGACAGAATTTGTGCCTTTTTATCCTAATTTCTTTCCTGAATATATGGTTCATGAGAAAGATGTGCAGCTACACTCTTCTGGGAAGATTTTCAATTAGATACTGAAGTGAGCTTGTGGAGAGTAAAGTCAGATACTGTAAGGTGAAGAGGCCTGGAATGCAGTCAGTGTTCCAATTCATCCCAAAGGTGTTCAATAGGGTCGAGGTCAGAGCTCTATAGCAGACCATTTAAGATCTTCCACTTCTTCACATGTAAACCATACAATATGTTCATTGTGCTGGCTGTGCACATCCTGTACAATTGTGTGCCTCCAACTTTGTGGTAACAGTTTCAGGAAGAACCACATATAACTGGAAAAACTCAGGTGACCCAAAATTTGTTACATACAGTACCTGACTTGCTTTTATGTTTAATGCTAAGACAGTGTGCAATTTATAATAATTCTTTTAAGTATTTAAAAGCAAGATATTTGATCATGGATACATTTCATTCTATTGAGTCACCTCAGATTCAGTCCAAAGCTTTAAACATGAAATATCACCATGATTACAGATATTATAATTTTAACTGATAATAAGAGTAATACCCATGTAGCCATGAAAAGAATTATTATTAAACTATGTAAAAAGCTTTAAATAAAAGCAAGCATATTATATACAACATAACATGTGGCTCTTTAAAAAATGACAATGTGGTATAAGCTGTCATGCCAGTCAATATTATATCAGCTATCATCACAACGATAACATGACACAGCTCGACAGATGAACAAGTGTCATTACACATCCTGACAGAGTGTGACATCTGCTATGCTACATTGATGAAATGGTTATGCAAGATTTAAGCAAGATACTGTCAAACAACAAAGATTAATCTCCCTAAGTAACTGTGCAGCATATATACTGTAAGACCAATACTCAGAGACCACTAGTGAACATGCTTCTATTCTGCCTTTATATTTTATAACTGAAATGTAGAATGTTTGAAATATTGTCATTTATGCTTCATAGTATTTTGTTCGTCTCGGTTCTGTTTTGATTCGCATTCAAGCTGTCATGGGCTCCATAAGCTTGTGCTTAAAAACCTTATGATTATGATTTATTTCAGATTGAATTTATCACACAGTTCAACAGTAGACATTTGGCAAAAGGAAAATCTGGTCTTAACATAATTACAGAAACAGTGCAGCACATTAAATGTTAAAGAAATTATATATATACACTTTCATTATATTAAATATTGAAAAATTCTCATTTTAAATGGTAAAAATGAATCCCAGATTTTCAACATGGTCTCAGATAATATGGTCTGAGACCCCAAAATAAAGTCATTCATACATAATAAAGAAAGGAAATCTTATCTAAATTAAAAAGATCTTCTTTCTCGTTTGTTATTTAAACTGACTGCAGTAATCTCACATATCGATAGCCACTAATAGAGAACACCTTGATACAGATCGATGTATCGTTACACCTCCATTACAGCTGTACACAGTCAGCACTTGTGCTCAAAGCATACATGATGCATTGTTCTCAGTTAATTGTAATGGGTTTCTCTGCTGATGAGTACCTGAGAGCCCTGGGAAACATTTTCTTCTAAATGAGTGCATTGTCAAAGACATAATTTTATACAGTGGTTTCACTGCAAAATTATGGTGTCACTTCAAACCAGGAAAGAGTAAACTGAATACCATATTTCAAACACTACATTTTCCTATATAATATGCTTACAATTGTATTAACAAAACAAATGTTACACTACATAATGTATGTGACGTGTGAAGCCAGCCTTGCTGTCTCTTTGAACTGCTGCTTGTGCTGCATTGCACACTTGAAAGAAAGCACTATCTACCCTATTGTGCATGCATGAGCTCACAAATGCCTGTGATTGATTAGTGTTGTGAGTGATGGAGGAGAGAGGGAGAGATAGAGGGAGAAAGAGAGAGAATGGCATCCCTCCCACTCTGAGCACACAGCCAATTTTGGTCTCTTGACTCCAGGCCACAGATGGCTGAGACATCTTCAGGATTCAAACGATATGGTTTTCTGTGGTGCCATTCAAAAGCCATAAACTGCAAAATTCTAAATATATCCAGTTCATTCTCAGAATTTCATTTTTTAAAGAACAACTTTGTATTTGAAAATAGATTAATAGTTACCTGGAAAGCTGTTCAATCCAGCCACATTCCTTAGCACCACTGGTGGCGAGTTCCTTAGCCTCCTGATACTTGTTAAAATCATTACGGCCTTTTTGCCTTGGCAGCACAGAATTACTAGCTAAACCTAATGATCCAGTAACAGCTAAAAGAGCTCACAGTTTTTAATTTGGAAACAAAGAAGGTATCTAATGAAACACCGTCAGCAAGTACTAAAGGCAGAGAACATCTCTAAGATTTGGAGTCTCAAAAATCCATTCAGTGTGCATAATGCATCACATGACCAATTAGCCACAGCTGAGAACTACAGCGTTCTCACAAAGACCCGAGCTGCCCATATGAAAACATAATCCTTTGTTATTTCTTACGTCTTCCCAGCCACTCCCAGGTGTGTAGGAGATGACATCCAGAAAGGGGTTCGCCAGGTAGCCTTCATTACTGAAAGAGTAATCCTTCCCACTCATGGTGATGTTACTGAAATATCTGAAAGGAAAAGGGGGAAAAGGAAATGAGCAACGGTGCAGATTTGCATTCACACTGTCTTTAGCACTAAAATGGGATTTGTGTAGGCTGTAATCTAAAAGATGGTATTTTCTATAATTACCTCAAATTAATCATTTTTTCCTTACAAATCCCACAGTCTATCTTTCAGTATGAATCTGTGCACTTTCTTGAAATGTTGGTTTACACTCCACTGTGCTTTGTGTATCTGTGTTATATGCAATCGCAAGTCGGGTTTCATTCTGGAGTCCTAGGTCAATATATTGCATGGGAACAAAGAACATGATGGGAGTATACAGCATTCAGGCTGCTTTATTATTTTGCATAATTGTACTGTTAACAATCGGGCAATTAGAGCAGGGTTTAAAAAAAAAAAAGAAATGAAAAAAATAAAATAAAATACCACAAAACACCCAAATGGTTGGTGTCACACAAATGAGGATGGTTCCTTTTGATTCTGGTTCCTCTAAAGGTTTCTTCCTCATACCATCTAAGGGAATTTTTCCTTTTCACAGTCACCCCAGGCTTGCTCATGGGGGATAAATTACACATAATTCACTTATATAAACGCTTTTGTTCTGTAAAGCTGCTTTGAGACAATGTCCATTGTGAAAAGTGCTACAGAAATAAACTTTTAAATGAAAAACACAATGCAAAGTGGGATATCTTTTTTAGGTATGAGTAAGAAATATGCTGCAAATCTGACAAAATTTGACATTTTATAATAGTTTAGTCAAATATAATCCCTGTAATGATTGGGGGCTAAAATAAATCATTCACTGTGAGTTAATTTGTTTGTAAAGAGTGTTGAATCAGTGTAAATTAGCTTAGGTAAGTAATGGCTCAGTGTTTAATTCATTGGGCTACAGCTCAGAAAGCTGACATGGTTGGGTCCCACTATCAGTTTCATTGGATAAATTTGTCAGCCAAATGTAAATATAGTGGGCTAGGTTTAAGTTTATGCTTATGCTTATGTTTATGTTTATGCTTAGTTTATTTATGTCATCTGCTGCCAGAAAATTACTGTATTTGTTTTCCACAGTGAATAATAAAGCCAGTGGGTTTAACCTGAATTTTATGCCTTACAGACTTTATAAAAAGAAAAAGATACATTTAAAGTGACTACTCACTGATGAAAGCTTTATTATCATTGACAATCTTATTATAACTGTAATAGATGATTTAATAAAGACAAATGTGTGCAGATTTTAGTTTTTAAGTGGTGTGGTCACAAGTATGTGGATACCTGGCCGTCACACCCACACAAGCTTTATAAAAATGCAATTATATATTTACTTACTTATATATTATTTGTTTTCCTATTTGCAAATATGTTAAAATAAGCTCTGCTATTCTGGAAAGGAAGCGTCTCCAACTGGTTTTGTGAAGCTGTAGGAAATTGTGAGCATTTAACTACAAGAGCATTTTTGGTTCAAGTACTGATGTTGGGTGGTGCAACCTGGGGTGCAGTCAATGTTCCAATTCATCTTAAAAGTGTTCTGTGCAGTCTATTTTATATACTCCAGCTTAAGCAAACCTTTAAAAATTTTTGCTTTGTGCATGGGGGCTTTGCCATGCTAGGACAGGTTTGGGAACGTCATGGATGGGTATGTCAAAACTAATTGTATGTGAGTAATGAAATGGTCGGGTGTCGACATACCCTTGTCCATATAGTGTATTTAAGATGGATCTGGCATGTTTAATTATAAGCCTTACTTTAACACCTGCCCCATGTTATTTCCTCTACTATTAGCTTTTTTTCTTCTCTCATCCATTTCGGTGACCTGGTTGTAAATCAGAACAGACTTCTATTTTGCCCCTGGAATTTCTTAAGAAGAAAGAATGGAGGCTGAATGTTGCCCAGGGATATTCTATGTTGACTCTAATTACTAAATATGCCATATAAGCTCTTTTTTTAAGTGCAACAAAACATGTAAAACTGCATACTAAATCAGAACCTTGAGCTAAACAAGATGATATTTAAAAGCAGTGCCTAGGGATAATATAGGCCTACAAAAAAAAACTCTGCTAATGTAGAATTTTTACAGGCAATCTGTAGCGAAAGAGGTACGACCAGATTGGTTTGAATAACAGGGGAAATTTAATTAAAAAAACGCAACCCAGTCATCAACGTATGGCACAAATTCCAAAAAAATCCAGATATATTCCATTTGTTCCAGAACTCTTCCTTACTTCATTCTCCCACGAATCCTCTGTGTCCTGTTGCCATCTGTCTGGCAGTTTGTGACAAAGTGAGGCCCACTGGTAGCGCCGTAGTCCTGGCGCAGGGCCATGGCTCCATGAATGAGGACGGAAACGCCCCGGGCGATCCGTTTGCGTGCTTCATCTCTCCAGCCCTGAGGCCTCACAGCAAAAAGACGGCTGGGCAGGCCATTCACACCCAGCTCAGACAGCGCCGGGCCCACAGCGAACCACATATGAGATGCTCCAGCCTGCCCAGCCGCCCACGCTGCATGAAACACCTGCTCAGCCTCCTCCTGGGAGCAGTACAGCAGACGGACCTAGGAGAATGTGAATAGAGAGAGAAAGTTAGGGCAGAGAGGTCAATACAGAGCGACACCGACTGAATACAGACACCAAGTGAAGTGGGCGAGAGATCATTTGTGGTAAATGGACAGAAGATCAGAAATAGGTCAGAGATTTCGGAAAAAGGAAGGACTCAAAAACCAGACAGAACATGACAGAAGCAGAGCATGGCTGGGTGAAGATATTTGCATACACGTCTCATAGCTTCAGAGGAGACGAATAATTATGATCATAAAAAAGGGTGGCATGTCCCTGGGGAGAAAGATGGTGAGAATCAAAATAGTCCCAGTGGGAAATAAGAGAAATATGTCATTACGTTAGTGTTATATTTTCAAAGCATAGCAATTTAAACCAAAAGAAAGTTTCACTAGCTCTTAAAAAATTAAATTACAGAAAAAACATACAGGTCAGACACACACACAGTGCTTGGACGAAACACTAAATTATATATATATTTACGGCATTATATGGCATTCTGTAATGGGTTACAGGGGTTCTCACTGGCTAAATGACAAAAATGTAAAAAAAAAAAAGACAAACAAAAAAAAAGCCCCTTCTACCCAATATCCTTACTGTAAGTGATGGGAATTGCAGCTCTTCTCCATGAGTCACAGCATTCAGCATAGCTCACCAATAACAGCCAACTCTTTCAGATCCCTAATGCCTCATTGCCATTTTTAATCAAGCTGTAAAAATGCTCTTCTTTGCTTAATTATAGATGGAATTGCTCCATGAAATCTTACTCTGTCTTCTAATTAATAAAACAACAATACTTTGTATTGCATTTTATTAAAAACAGAAAGCAACTGTTTCTGACTATGATTATAGCCCTAACAACATACAATATACATTCTGGCATTGGTGCTTTCACGCCTGCTGTGTCTTCATGTGTGTTCAGTAAGAAAAGCAATTTCGATTTAACCCGATAACCAGAAACCCTCCTATGATGCATATTTCTGTAGAAAAAAAAATAAATGACTGTAGATCTTCTACAAAAAAATACTGCAGCCACTCCTCCCTGTCATGCTGCCTCATACAAACAATTAAAAAAGATGTTAGGAAGATGTTACCATGGAAGCATTTTCATTGAATTACTCTGCAGGAGTAGCATCATGTATGAAATCCTGCGCTTTACATAAAAGGGGAGATTTAAAATGCAGAAACATTCACAAATAACATGCTATAATAATAATTACACAAGGCCAAACCCAATCTGATTGGCAAGCCAAAAGCATTCAAAAGTGTTTCTGTTTGGTGGTCTACTGACATGTAAGCAACATCCAGGTGTTAATTAGGGAATTTCCAACAGATATCTACATTAAGCAGATATTAAGACTTTGCACTGTGTCAACAAAATGTGGATGCGTGCTATCTAATTACTTAGCTAGCAAGATTTAGCTTGTTAGCCAAAGAGGCTTAAAAGCAAAATCTTGTAATAAATACTTAAAAGTTAAATCCCCACTCTCTGCTTCAATAATTATAGTTATTTAATATGGTATTTTGAGGTCAGGCTCACAACCTACTAAATAGTTCTCCTTATCATATTAGCTTAGATTTTGACCCTAAATAGAATTTTAATAGGACCAATAATTTCAGCTTACGCAAAATACTGACCATTACATCATAATACACTTTTAAACATAATTAGATGTTTGTATTAGCTATAGTCAATATTAATTTATACATTTGAACAATAATAGCAATTTTAAAAATCCTCTCAACAACATTATAGTTTTGATTACACCCTGATTTGTTAAAAACACTAAGACAGTCAAGGACAGTCAAAACTAAACTAAACTAAAAATAAAAAACTTCTTAAATAGCAGTTTTATTTATTTAAATGTTTTCACATTAAAGAAATATATTGGTTAATGGTTAAAAATGTAAAAAAAACAAAAAACAAAAGAAAAACAAAGAATAAACCCATTAATAAAACTTACCAGTATTTTAAAGGCACCCATGGGCAAAGGATATAAAGATAAGGGAGAACACTTCAGGTTACTAAAGAGATTCCTGTATTTATCATCCCCAGGGCATGAGTCAGCCTAGTTGGTCATGTTCACCATGTTTATGAAATAGATCCCATAAAAATGGCTCGCTCTTTCGATAAACACGACACAAGCTTTTCCTAACTTTATGCTAACAATTAAAAAATTATATGTTCATTCATTTTTGTCTTGTTTATACAATCTTGGAACTTTTACACTTTACACTTTATTCCACAGGTCTCCATTATTAGCATATTCTCTGTTATATCTAATATTACTTCATTACATGCAGTAATGTTCTTCTAACTTTACCCTTCTGGAAACAGTGTGTTCTTTTTCCCATGTCAAAAAATATGAATAATCATGTTCCATTTAAAAAGTGCCATTAATTATGCAGCAAAATATCCTGGAATGTAAAACCATATTTTAGCATTAACCTTTGAGAATGTGCAAGGAGCACTGTTCTTGGAAAATACCCAAACCACCTTCCGATTGGTTGTGAAGGAAAGGAAAGGAAAGGAAAGGAAAGGAAAGGAAAGGAAAGGAAATTGACAAAAAAGAAATTGACAAAAGGCATGTACAAACATTTTTTAAAACCTTGCAAACAAGAACAGAACGCATTTCATGTATGCACTATTTTTAAATGCCAGCAAGTCACATTCACAGGAGATCATAATAAGTTTGCGTGTTTAACGCTGCATGTGAACAAAGTAATTCGGCGTGTGACAGGAACAGACTTTAGTGTGGACATGCACGTCAAGGACGTCTGTGCAGAGCAGAAGGAAATCTGATAATATATTAAGCTTTGGTGAGTTTAGTTTCTGGCAGGAAGTTACTGCCATAGAGGAAGATTAGGAGTGGAACTAGAGAGAGAGAGAAAGCGTTAGGAAAGGAAAAATAAACTAAGAATTTGAACTGTTAATCTTTTATTGGGTTTGGAGTTAGACGGACTAAGTGAAATAGCCAGGCACAGACCCTTGCAAACAAATCGAAAAAGAAGAAAGCCTACTTTGTTCTTTGGCATCTAAAACTGTTGTGTCTATTATAATTTTTAAAACTCTAGTTATGCCTTTCAGTGTCTGCACAACACAGGTGCATGCTGGTAATGTGTGTCGATGCGTGAGTCCGTGAGTCTGTGTGTGTGTATGTGTGTGTGTGTGTGTGTGTGTGTGGGTGTGTGTGGGTGTGTGTGTGTGTGTGCAGTTGCGAGTTCAGGACACACATGGTTGTAATTGAGCAGGACCACTGGATGCTCCCGTCTGCCAAAGGAATCGGCAGGTCTGGCTGAGGCTAATGCACAAGGCACTGGGCTGCAAAGCCACTAGCGCAGAGCTATATTAACACTGACACTGGTGTACAAGGACCCACACAGTACAATAACAACCCTCTGAACATACCTCCCCTACTACACACACACACACACACACACACCACAATAACAACCCATAGCAACAATTGAAAAAAGAGGGAATGAGAGAGAGAAAGTGCACTCAGAAAGGACAGAGAGAGGTCAGAGAGGAAAAGGGCAAAGCAAGGAAGCGTGGCTGATGGAAACAAATAGTAATGAAAGATGAAAAAAGAAAGGGAATTAGAGAGACTGGGATTTGGAGATTGGGAGAAGGGCAGTAGAGATGCCGGGTCAAAAGGAGACACAATTGGACATGTGGCTATGTGAATGAGAAATGGACAGAGACAGGCAGTGGAGGAAAAAAATGACCCAAAGAGAGAAAGGAATGAAGGAACAGACAGACAGATAGACAGCCTGTCATAGAATGACAGAACAATGTTAGAAGTAAGTAATAGAAGGAAACATGGCCCTCGATCATCTTTACCTGTGCCTCGTTTTCCTTCAGCAATCTGCGCGTGCGAGATCCGCCTGGGTCATCGGTTAAATTCAGCATCACCACGCTTTTCTTCTCCCAGCCAATAAAGGAGCCATCTGTCAATCCCTCAATCATAGACAGAAAGTCCTGGTAGCCATGGTGACGTGTCGACACCACAGAAAAGGCCGTCCAATCATATTCTTCGAGCACCTCGAAGATCACTTCCAGTTGGAGCGCAGTGGAGGTGCTAAACTGCAGGAAGATGGAGCCGCTCTCCTGCGCAATGATAAAAGGGAAAAAAACATAAGGACTTTTTTCCACTTCTCCTCTCTATTCGTTCTCTCCATAAGGCATTGAATTGCATTGGATTGAATTCCTTATACAGCGTTTCTTACATAACACTATTTACAATTAACTCCAGGGTGCTACAGCCTCTGGAAGAGTAATTAAGGGGGAAAAAACTACATTTCCCATAACTACGCTCGCTCTTCATTTTCAGTTTGCATCATCATGGAAATTGAATTTCTCATCAAGTGTTTCTGAAATAGAAGTCCACTGCAGCAAGGAGAGGCAGCAACACGGGAAATGTAATTGTGAATGGGTTTCAAATGGTTGCTGGTGCAAATCAGCCACAAATTTAAATATCATTTGGGGAGACATGCAGGGACTGTGGTAGGAAAAGCACACAGTTTGAAAGCAACTGCTATCTCTCCAGAGTAAACGATTTTAATATATATAATTTGTAAGAGAAAACAATTCTGTCTGTTAATTTTCATATGCTGGGTATGACTTAGTATACACTATATGGACAAACGTTTGTGGAAACCTGACAAATAGGATTTGTATTAACTTTTTAAGCCTTCTATTCCACATTTAGTCTACATTTGCTGCTATAATAACCTCTACTTCTGGGAAGATGTTCCACTAGACTTTAAAATGTGCTTATTTAGATTTAAACAATCTAGTCAGTGTTCAGTTAGTTTATCTCAAAGGTATCCAGTAGCTCTATAGCAGGCCATTCAGGATCTTTTATTTTAACCCATGTAAACCATATCATCAAGGAGCTGGCTTTGTGCACCCAGACGGAAATCTGATATATGGCCATATATATAAACATTGTTGTTGTAGAATTAATGTTATTGTAGAATTGTAGTTCTACTGGTTGCTTGAGACATATATAATAACTTTTTTTTACTTACTATCTTATATTCATATACATATGTAGGATATATTGTGTAACACCATTCATGATACATTAAAGTAGAACATAATATATGAGATACTTTACTGCATGAAAATGCATCTTATATCGATTTATTTTATAGAAAGTGGAAAATAGTTCATTTCAGATCAGGAGAAAGTGCAAAATGTAGTTGTAGAGCCTGTGGCTTGGATGCCATGCTGCAATGTTGAATGCATAGACATCTAAACTGAAATGCGTCTGAACACATTCTGTGAGTGCTTGGTGACACTGAAAAATTTTCCTCATTCCTCGAACTTGAGGAGAAATCCCTTACGGAACTCAGAACTGGGCTGTGTTCCCTTCTCCTTCTCTTTGCAGGCTGAGATAGGAGGACAGGGGAACATTCGAATTTAAGGCTGCATGCTTCTTCTTTCATTTCTCGGGGTGGGGCAGATGGCTTCTAGCTGCCGCGGCCTCAAATAAATGCTTTCCTCATGGTCCCGAGCCGTCTGATCTTGGACACTGGCCAGCATGCTGACCGCTGAGAGCTGGTCTCGCACTCCTCGCACCCAGCGGTCTCCCAGCAGGCAGGAGTTGTCTTACTGGCGGTTAAACAGGCGGCAGCCTTATCCCGTCATAAAGGTCCCTTTCAGCTTCTTCCTTCCTTGACCTAGGCCGTGGGCCAAGCTAGGCCTAGTTTTGCCGCGGCTCGCTTTCATACCTCGTGCAGATTACTGTCCGCCTGTGAGGCTGAGTTGCCCGTGCTGTGGGGTCTCGACTGTTGGGCTGGGAAAGGAAAAACAGTCGCCCTCATCCTCGCCCTCCATATAAAAATCGAAAAGTTCAGAGTTAGCATCACCCTCTATGTCCTCGTCGCCTGGTCGTTCCTCCTCCTCCTCCGCAAAGAGGTTATCAAAGAGGTGGAATAACCGGCGATTCGGCCTCCATCAAGTCCGCCCAGCTTCTGGTAGCTCGTTTCTGATGGTCAAGGGCTATAAATTTCATGGCAGCACCAGACAGACATGGGTGGTGAACCACCGTCTTTCCAAAATTTTTACCTGCATTTACAGACAGTGAACGCATGCTTGTGGGTCCGCGAACAACGTTGGGTTGTTGCTCCACATGACGATGGACACGGGCGAAATGTAACCTTCCTGATCTTTAACTCATTTCCCCTGGCAGGGGGGAAGACAGTTGATATGGCTGAGTACAAAGAAATCAAGACTCATCACAACATGTTAGTCTATCGATTTTTGTAGGGTAGTTAGCCCTTTGAAGGTTCGCCTTGATGCGTGAAGCCTTTAGTTAGCTTGATGCCACTAATTCCTTACCGTGTAATTTAATACCCGATAGGTCAAAAAGGAATAGTCTTGACGCGGACACTATAACGAATTTTGCGATGTCACTCAGCATGATCCCATATGACTGGTTTCGCGTTCGGTGGTGGAATCCAGTGATGGCCCGCACGATGAACAGTTTAGCAAAAACCAGTAGGAAACTGGATGTGCTAAGACCGACGAGTTGTCATAGGAGCTTCCGTTTTTGGTCACGCCCCAAAGCGTTTCCAGTAGTGAAACACAGAGCGAAGTTACAAAAAGAACCAAACATGAACATGTATGCAAAATATGTGCTTTGTGTGTATTGCTATATATTATATTTCCATATGGGCACAGTGGCATTGCAATGCTGGAACAAGGTTGGATCTCATAGTTAAAAATGATTTTTATTTTATTTTATTTAAAAAAACATCCTTTTTTATTGTGCTCCATTGTGGATTAAGGAAGGAAAAAGTCAGGTATCCTAATACTTTGTCTATATAGTGTATGTCCTTTTATATGTTTTGAACAAAGATGCACAAGACCACATGTTGCCCATGTTGCTCTATGCTGTTAGCTTAAAAAAAAAGTTATTTATATATCTAGCACAAGAAAAAGAGACAGCAGCCATCAAATATCAGCTCGGAGCTTTTCAGCAATGGTGAAATGCCTGCACCAAGGCATTTTGCTCAATTTTCCATTACCTTTGCTTCCATAGTCTTTGATGAGCACAATGCCAAGCAGACAATCACACATTTAAACATTGCAGCAAGTACGGTTCAGGTAGTCAGTTAACCTATCAGAGGTTCTAGTCAATTTACAAAGACTTCATTCATTCAAGCCAGCAGGTATTTGCGAAGCTGGTTTTCATTTGAAAATCCAACTAACCTCAAGCGAATGCTCCGCATCATTTTATACTGCCGTGGGCACATTCTTAACCATTAGAGTAATAACCCTCGTCATACCTGTGGCACTCTGCCCAGTCCTGCTCCCCCTCCCACAGATACAATAGGAAGGCCCGTCTGGGCCGAGACAAATTCCAGCATGGGGGCCAGCGGGCCTGAAGCCAGCGGGATGGGTCTCTCATCCTCATACACCAGCCCCTGCACAGGTCTAGATGCCAACAGGTCACACAGTTGAGAGAGCAGGCTCCTGGGACTGCTGTCATTCACCTGTGAACAATTTCAGATCAGTATTCTCAATTAAATTCACATCAATCTACACTTCTGCATGTACACTCACACATTTAAAAAAAATAACCCAACATATTAAAATGTGGCTGTCAGCGTCTGACTTTTTACCATTTCACATTCAGTCTCTGTCTCAGAATGCAACCCAAGCTCTCTAGCCCACCTGAAGCCAGATGACGTTAACATAACCCCACTTGGTGACAACGCTCTCCCCGAAGCTGCTGTGCACTCGGCCAAAGCCTGGATACAGGACCCTGCCTCCGGCCGCTGCCACTCCCGCCTCGTCCTGAGCCACAGAGCCCGCATGGATCACCGCGATGTTAAAGTGCATCGGTGCCACCTGGTCTCGCTCACGTTCTCGGGGGCGGAGCAAGAGGTGAGGGGAGGTGGTGACCGGCCCCACCCATTCCACCAGGGCCAACAGGAGAGGGAAGGCAGGTACTGTGACCATGGCAACAGAAAAGAGAGCAGGAGAAGTGGAGCAACAGGAGGTGCAATCTAGTGAACACCTAAGAAAGAGAAAGTGAAAGAAATAAAGCAAAATGGAGGAGAAAATAAAACAATGATTAGAATAATATTTGCTCAGTGGTCCCAAACCCTCTGGGCCGTGGACCGGCACCGGTCCGTGGATCAATTGATACCGAGCCGCACAAAAAGAATACATAACTTACATCATTTCCGTTTTATTTATTATCTGATTCTAAACGATGTTTTATTTTGAAAAATTCACATCTGTCTCACTCTTGATGCATGTCAAGATGCTTGCCTCGGTCACATGTCTTACCTCCATCTGCTACTTTCTTAAAGGGGCTGCCCCAGCCGGTAACACATTACTTTGTTACTTTTTAACTAAATTAAAAACCTCAAGCTAGCAAAATTAACAAAACACAACACAGTGGATTCATGTTTATGATTATATTTAGAAAATAAATTTTTTTGTATTTATCCGCCACATCTAACCGGTCCGTGAAAATATTGTCCGACATTAATCTGGCCCGTGGCACAAAAAAGGTTGAAGAGCACTGATCTAGCTGACAAGGGGTTCTTGCAGAGCACTGACTGGCTGGAAATAAAACAAAAAAGATAAGTAACATAAAAGTACAACAGAGAAAGAAAAAAAATTTAATAAACTATTTAGGCCACTGAATGAAATAGAGCAATACTGAGGAGAAAATAGAAACTGAGAAATAGACCAAAACTGATAGACAGATATAGCTGTGCTAGAAGAAGATGTGTATGTGTATGCGTGTGTGGGGGGGGCATAAATCTACAAGTAGGGTATGTATGATTACACCCATGGTTATTAAGGCAAGTAAATAATATTAATTAAACCCTCTGTTGCACAAACACAAACATACACGTACACACACACACCCGCACACACACACACACACACACACACACACACACACACACACACACACACACACACACACACACAATGAGACACTCCCACACACAGTGGCATACTAACACACCACTTCTCTCTCTCTCTCTCTCTCTCTCTCTCTCTCTCTCTCTCTCTCACACACACAAGCACACACACAACAATATATTATTCCTACACTTTCATCTGTATTCTACCACTGCACTCTTTGCTTTATCCACTTTGTTGTTTAGGTTTTCTCCATGCTTGAACATATTGAGGTATTGAAGGATAGACGAGGGGGTGGGGGGGGGGGGGGGACAAGGGGGGGGTGGACAACAAAAAGAAAAACTATTAAAAAATGTTGTCTGTAAGGGTTAAGTACAGTACTAATGACTAATAAAGAGGCAAAGATAAAAAGAGAAAGCTACAGTATATGAATTAAATATCAGGAGAGGGAAAAGAACTGAAAGAAAGGCTGATTGCCAGGCTGTGTGATTGTGTGTGGCCTACACAAACAAACTATGCTATTGTTATGTTTAATTGTATATGTGTGAGACGTGGAAGTACTTTATAAACCAGAATTGGATTGACGAGACACAACTAAGCAGTTGAAAGAAATCCTCGTTAACGTAACTGTAGACACACCACTTCTCTTCAGAATAACACTGATGTATTGCACATTAAAACAAAAAAATATGGATGAACTGAAATGTGATAAAATTTCAGCCTCTGCACATTTACAAAACAAGAAATAAAAGTGGAAAATTCTGATTAAAAAAAACCTACAATGATGGTCAGATCTAAAAATATTTTAAATCATTGTCAAGTCAAGTCAAGAAGATTTTATTGTCATTCCAACCATATATACAGTAGCTGATGCAGTACACAGTGAAATGAAACAATGTTCCTCCGGAACCCTGATGCTACATACAACAATAATCACAGAAACAGAAAACACAGGGCTAAGGACTAGTAAGTGTCCTCGCCACATAAAGTGCATGTGTGCAACCTGATGCAAACAGTGCAAAGACAACACAAGACAGTACAAGACAAACAGGACAGTGCGTGATAATTGTGATAATGAAAAATGAAATGCGAGGTAATGTCCAAAACAAGAATCTAGTGGAATATATTTTCAGAAGGGTGGAGGTTATTTGACCAGCAAATGGGGACTTAATGTGGAATCAGCTGTTCAAAAAGCACATACAAATCTTATGGCCAGGCATCCACAAACTTTTATTCATATAGTGGTGTATGTTGAATTTACTCTCCACAATGTTAGCAAATATGCACATTTCTTGAACTCCAACATTTAATGTTAATGTTTAAAGCAAACACCAGAATCGAAAAAAATATGTGATCTGTCTTGAAAAAAAAAAGAAAAGATTTTTATACTTAAGAGTTCAGAGTCTTAACTGAAAACTGCAATAAAAACAGCAGTTTTACCGGCAGAAATGCTTGTTTATGAGAAAGGTCAAAGAGAAATGGTCAAACTGGTTGGAGCTGACAGGGGATCTACAGTAACTCTATATCCCAGTATTACAAACCGTGCGGTGGATGGCCTTCAACAGCAAATAACCACAAGATGTTCCACTCTTGTCATCCAAGAACAGGGAGCTAATCATGAGCACATGCTCAGTGAAACTGGACAGGTGAAGACTAAAAAATATCCCCTTCTTGTTTTCCAGTCTATAGCTGTGCACTACCACTGAGCCTATGTTTAATATTGGCCTCAGAATCCTGTTCTTGGATGACAAGCATGGAACCGATTGTGGTTTTCTGCTGTTGAAGGCCATCTGCATCAAAGTTTGATATTTTGTGCTTTCAGCTCACTATGTATCTCTGCTTGCTGTGGATTTAAAGAGTGGTAATTTGAATTACTGTCACCGTCCTCTCAGCTCATAGTTGTCTGGCCATTCTCCTCTGATTTCTCTCATCAACAAGGCATTTGTGTCTTGTAAAACTGCTGCTCAATAAATGTTTGTATGTTTTGCCCGGTCACTAGAAACTGTTGTTCACTGGAGAGAATCTGAACGATTCTAACCAGCCTATCTGGTAGCTGTACCTGCAGGTTTATTAAATTACACTGCTGCCACATGATTAGCTGCCATGTGATAATTAAATGAATAATTAGCTGAGTACTGACAGTGAGTGTGTATTAAATATTGATGAATAAATGTACAAATCCTAAAAAGTTGAACCAAAGAAAATATAAATCAAAAATCATTTTGCAAAGCAGATATAATAAGAGGCCTTGCAGGTCATTTGGAAGCCCAACGGCAAATATGCAAGTATTTAGCCAACACCCAATGATTTAAAAATAAAACTTTCTGAATACAAAAATTTATACCCAATACACTGACTATATCTTGCTTTAAACAGCCCTCCAAAAATATGTTTACAGAGATCCAAGACCAAGCTTAAAATGGCAAACGATGAAGGTTTTAATGGTCTAAACAAGAAATCATTGGTCAGGAAATTTGCATGAATAAAACAAATGCACCTGAGACTCTCCTGTTCTATCCTCTGCTTGTATTACTTTTGCTGCCATGAACTGTTTGGTTAAAAGCTCTTATCTGAGAAGTTCACTCGTATAGTCTTAGTAGCTAATTTCCAGACCAATGATTTGTTAAGACAAATAAAAAGCAACAACATTTACGTACACTATATAGGTGTAGGTTTGTGGACAACTGACCCTAAGATTTCAATGTGCTTTCTAAACATCCTATTTTGTCCCCTTTCATTTGTTGTTTGTGTTCCGATTTATCCCAAAGGTGTTCAATAAAGTTGAGGTCAAAGCTCTATAGCAGGCCACTCAAGATCTTTCAATCCAAACCATGTAAACCATATCCTCATGGAGCTGGCTTTGTGCAGAGAGGCATTGTCACGCTAGAACAGGTTTGGCTCTCAATAGAAATTTTAATGCGGCCACATCCAAAGACATCTTATACAATTGTGTGCCCCCAGCTAGGTGGTAACACTTTGGGGAAGCAACACATATGGCTGGAAAATCCAGGTGTCCCAATACTTGTCCTTATCATGTATGTTTATTTCACATAGCCAAACATCACTAGTATTGAATAAATATATATATATGTGGAATAAAAATAGTGTTATACCTTATGCTAGTTTGGCCACTGTGATTTCCACTACTGGTGAATGACCAACATAATATCAATTCTAATCATGAAACATGGCTTGTGACACTTTCCAATGTCATTCCACATCATTGTCATTCAGAACCCATTCGTGGCATTTATGATACAATTATCTAACCCTTTCCAAGCTGCATCCTATTATAGACAGATCCCTAACGATGATTAAGGCTCTACCTGGCCAGGAACGGCTTGCAAATGGCTAAACTCTGAAACGCTGAAATCGAAAAGCACCACATACGCATGATACTCCCAGCAATAAAGGTAATAAGATTTACATCATTATTCGTACATCGATAATCAATAATTCATGCTTTCATATTGCTGTATGAGGCTTAAAGCCAGCCGCCCACAGTCAGAACAGTAATATCACACCCCAGTTTCTGATTCACTTTCCATGGCTAGTTTGGAGCTAATTGGCTCTTACTTTGATCATATTCAGTATTCATGGAGATGTGCATAGCCTGCATGGATCATACTGATTTTTGAAGTGGGGTGTGTGACCATGTGTGTGTGTGTGTGTGTGTGTGTGTGTGCGTGTGGGGCGAAGGGGGGTTACAGTCCTGTGCAGAAGTATGGCACATACACAAGCACACACACACAGATAGAATTGCACAAACACATTATGCATGCATGAGCTTACAGAGACGCACAGGCACTCATGCAAACACATGCGTGCGCACACACACACACACACACACACACACACAAACACACACACACACACACACATAATCTTATGCATACTGTACAGGCTCAAGCTGATGTGCATTATGCAAATGTAAAACACCTGAAAGCACATGCACGCACACACACACACACACACACACACACACACACACACACACAAAATCAAGCACACTCGGGCCGTCTGGATCTTGATTCGCCTGCTGCTCGTTACGGCTGGCAGCATGACCGGATCTCAAGCAGCGCACAACTGCCAGGGTGCCGCGGCACTGTGGTCTCCCTCCACAGTGCGGGTGTAAACACCTGTCATAAAGCATTGCGCCCACACCCTGATGACCGCCGCTATCTCAACTCCTTCATCTGACAAACGACCATGCCATCAAATATGTATTCAGACAGCAATAACAAAAGCCGGAATTTTTCGACTTCACTGTACATGAACGTTAATGCACTATTTATACACCGTTACACGGTTAAAAAAAGGGGGGTTGAGGGGGTACACAAGCATAATGCAGAGAACTTCAATTACAGCATAGTGTACGAAGCAGCAGGGCAAATGCTGTGTTAAACATAATCTACCATGCAAACCCAAAAGCTATTTTGTTGCTCTTTCTTATTTTTTTAACTTCATTCCACAATAGAAAATCAGCTAACCACTGATGTCTGTCATCATCGTTTCCGAGATACCACTTGTGATTTGCAGTTTCAGCAAAGCGACTGAGAATCCACTATGTAAAACACTTTAAAATCATTCATTCATTCATTATTCAATAACAAGCCCTGTCCAGTTTAGTGCAAAACGCACTTCAGAGTGCATTTGCAGGAAGCCACAATGCGATCATGCTATATACACTAGGTACGTCAGATATTAAAGAAAAATAAGTTTCAGCAATCCAGCCAGGACACTATATCCACAGCTCTCAGTTGTAATCTTATCACCTTCGGTGAATTACATAATTGCAGTGGTGTAACAGCACTCAATATACTATCTTGCTCGTGCGTCTGTAGTGCTTTTACCCATATGCTCGCTCCAGTCACTAAAACAGTGAAATGATATAAGCCTAACTAATAACCACCTCTCAAGTTAGTCCTGCTCTGCTCCTCACCGAGCTCTGGATGATTTTTCCAAATCACTTAGCAACCATTGATTAAAGTAATGAAATTCATACATTTTGACATTGGTACATTTTAGGGCAATTACAGAGCTGTAACCTATTATCGGGGTACTTTAAAAATTCTTCTGAGGGATTTCAAATTTACTGCACCAAACACTCTGAAAATTAACACGTGACAAAATTTACTTCTTGTATGATACCAGTTGTGGGCTGTCAGGGCCAGCAAGGCCTTCTCTGCTGGCCTAAACACTATCAGAAGAACTGACCTACATTTACAACCTAAATTCTAATAATTGTTTCATGAAATTGTAATAATTTATTCCCAACAGTTTTTTATGTTCATTTTGTAGTGTTTACCCTGGCTGCACTGCTTCCAGTACGTGTATGTGGATCTTCGATTTTAAGTCCAATAAGATTCAGCCTCTATTTGCTGCCATGTCAATCTAACCTGCCCAGGGCTTTCACACTCAGTATCGCTGGCCGATGTACCTTAAACGATATTAGCAATGGGTCTGTTTTTTTAACCAATCAGATTTAAGCTAGCTGGCCCAATATTTTTATGTGTGCTCTGATTGGTTGGTCAAAGGAAAACTGTTACAGCCAAGTTCAACTAGCAAAACATGTCTGTAGCGATCTGCAATGAACTATTTTTATTTGCCTACAGTGGCTGACAGAGGAAGAGAAATTAATTTGGTCTCTGACATACTTAAAATTCAATTTTTAAAGTCGAATTTTCCAGAAAAGCTAGACATCGTGAGGAAAGGTCGGCCAACCCTGAAGCTAGCTAGCTTGTCTTAGCCCGGGAAAGGGTTTCTTCGCCACTTGCAGACCTGTGCCTATGAGCGGTAGAACTGGCTTACAGCCTCTGAGGAGCTTTGCAAATTATGTGAGTATGCATTATGAGTATGCATCTCTGGTGAGATGGTTGTATTTTTAGATGTTTTTGTCATGTTATTATTCTAAACTGCTCCAGATGATGTAGGTGTACAGTTGCGGTGGTAGCGTAGAGGTTTTGAGTTGTCTTAACTGGGTTTCTTGCTTTAGTAAAATGTTATTCCGACTCCATAAGTGAAATGAGTTTTTGTATAATATTGATGGTTTCTATAATTGCGACGTGCTAGTGGGGGATATTAAGAGAAGGATTAAATCGGGTAAGTAACCACTGAAGGCCCAGTTACCAAATGCATGGTCTGCCACTGTATGATACTTTCTTTTATTTTTGAGATCACTCAGTAAAGTACAACTTTTTTAAATTCTGTACACTCACAATGGTCAAATATAAGAATCATAGCTGCTCTGTTTTACGGTCTGCTAAAAAGATTTTATCAAATCTTTTTTCCTCAGTTTAGATTCACTAGCACAGTTAAGGACTCTTCATGCTCAACCCATTTAAAAGTATTTTTTTCCTTTTCTGTCTCTCTATCTCTGGCTCTGAAAGCTACTTGAGTGGTGAAACAGCACATCCCTGTAAAGCCTAGTATCTGAGCATGCTGTGCCTCTCTTTGTCTCACAGAGTCCATTTAATCCAACAGGCTGCTTTGACCCACTCACAAATAACATTGTATAAAAATAAACCTTATACAGTAAAGACACAAAACTTTCATTAAAAAATATCATAATAAATAAGTTCCATTCAATTCCCTTGCATCTAAAAATACATTTGCAACCTCCTTAAAAAGCCAACTCTCCCAATTCTCCAACCCTCCATTCACTCTGTTACATTTAACCATACAATTTTCTTTTCTATTCTCTTCATTTTTAAACATGATCTGTTCCTTTCAAATGGTATAGTGGCTTTTCATTTGACCTCCAGTTACAGCACAACTCCTAAATTTCAACTGTAGCAATTTCACTAATAGGAGCTGCATATCCACCTCTGCTCAGCCCCATTCACAAACATCCATTGCTGTGTCCCATTTTCTTTCCTGCTCCATTCTTACAAAGCTGGCTGCTTTTCAGAAGCATGCCGATGATGAATGGTTTCCCGAATACCTCTATTAGCAGGTAGTTGGCTTAAAACAAGCTTCGGTGGGGGATCAGCACTATGCAGCTATTTGGCATTAGGTGCTACAGTAGGTGCTAGACTGTCTGCTGAGCTCGTGGCCAAAAATGAACACAGCTGGTCTTCCTTTTAAGTTCACAGGTCTGTGCTGCATGCGGTAAAAGTAGTTGGTTTGTAGTTTGAACACATTTAAACCATTAAAGGCTCAATCAGCTTACTTACTAACAAACAGACACTACATGGACATAAGTAGTGGGGTACCTGAGTTTTCCAGCCATATGTGGTTCTTTCAGAAACTGTTACCACAAAGTTAGAGGTACACAGTTGGGATGTTTTAAGATGTGGTAGCATTACATATTCCTTTCACTTGAATTAGGAATTCAAAGCCAGCTCCATGAACATATGATTTTAATGGATTGGAGTGAAATATCTTGAGTGGCCTGTTATTCATTTCTGACTTCAACCCTACTGAACACTTTTGGGATGAATTTGATTTGCTGTCTACACCCCAGGCCTCCACACTCTACAGAACATTAGCCACAATTGTTAGTAGCTGTTATAAGGTGATAAGAAATAAATCATTTGGCCAAAGGTTTTGTCTAAGATTTGCTTTTTAAACATCTTACTTGAAATTTAGTACTTATTTGCTCTTGTAATAACCTCTATTTTTCTGGAAAGATGTTTCCACTAGATTTTGAAATGTTCTTGTGAAAATTTGTGCCTATTCACCTACAAGAGCATTAGAAAAGTTAGATATTGATGTAGGTTGAGGAGGCCTGGGGTGCAGTCAGCATTCCGATTCATCCCAAAGGTGTTTAGTAGGGTTAAAATTTCGAACTCTACAGCAGGCCACTGCTTTTGTATGCAGGGTCATTATTATGCTGGAGCAGGTTTGGGTCACCTATTTAAAGTAGAGGGAAAATGTTATGGTACCATATCCAAAGACAGCCTATACAATCGACTCCAGTATGACTCCAACTTTGTGGCAACAGTTTGATGAAGATCCACATATGGCCAGAAAAGTCATGTGTGCAAAAAATTGTATAAAGTGTAGCTTGTGTATGTAAGAATTATTATATTCTTATATTATTATTGTATATATTACTGTATAACTGTTTTAGTAAAGAAAAAAAACATAGTGACCTACTGTCCTATACATTTAGAGGGCTCAAGTGGCTAAATGGCACAAAGAATGATAAGGATTTTGGCTACAGATTATGAAAACCTCCTAAATGCTAAATATACTCATTCTGTTTTACTGAACCTGATAGAAATTAGTTTTTTTAGGCAAAAAAAGAGGAACTGATTTGGAAATTAAATATTTTACATCTAGATTTGCTCCTTTTTCTTGATCCAATTTAAAATGACTTTTTAAAATGATTATTTAACGTATATATGAATTAAGACTGGCTTGAATGTGGATTCTATCCAGGGTGATACTAAACAGAAATGTAAACAACATGCTTCAGGCCATCTGTAGATAAAAACATGTTAAAAATGAATTTAACTGAATGGCATTTTAAGGTTGAGGAAAGCAAAGCAAATGTGAAAATCTCGAATTTCACAGTATCCTTATTCTGCAGCTATAATTAAATCTTATCCTTGAGTTGTGATAAAAGAGTGGCTTTGCATTATAAGATTAGATTAGTTTTGTTATTTCTGCAAAAATTTTATAGACTCGTTCAATAAAAAAAAAAAAAAGCAATTCTGTCTTTTGGTAACAGTTCCTTGTTGCTTATTTACAGAATATACAGATTCCACAACTTCCAGCATCAGCAAATCTAACTGTCTAAGAGATGGCTGGAAATTTATTCACGACTATTGTCTTGACATGCACAATATAGATTGGGACACCTGACTTTTCCAGCTATTATGTAACTGTTATAATGAAGTTGGAGGGATACAATTGTATGGGATGTCTTTTGATGCAGTACCATTACATTTTTCCTTCACCAAAACTATGAGGACCCAAATGTGTTCCAGCATGACAAATCCAGCTTCATAAAGATATGTTTTTAATGGGTTGAAATGGAAGATCTTGATTGGCCTGCTAGAGAGCTCTGACCTCATATTGAACACCTTTACGATGAATTGGATTATACATCGGTGCTTGACTTTACTAACATTCTTGTGGCTGAATGTACACCATTCTCCACATGTGTACTCCAAAATCTAGTGGAATACCTTTCCAGAAGAGTGGAGGTTATTATAACATTAAATGGGGGCTAAATGTGGAATAGGATGTTCAAAAAGCACAAACGAATCTTATGGTCAGGCGTCCACAAACTTTTGTCCACATTGTGTATTATAACTTTATACCATGTTAACTATATCCTCTATAAATTATTTGAATGTCAGAAAATGGTACCATCTAACCAATCAGATTCAAGATTCGGCATTGTTGTGGTGTGACGTATTAGTAAATGTAAATGATTATTCCATAGCATGGATGGGTTCTCCAATCCGCTCATTTTAAACACTAATGTTTGTATAGTGACAGCTCATCCAACATAATAAATAATTAACACTAATACATACCAAGGTCCAGGTATATTTCATTCATTCGTTGTTTGTTTTGTAAATGAAAAATAACTAGGGTAAATGTAGGTTTAAAACTATTTTTGCTTAACATTTTAAATATGTAGAATATGCTTCATGCATAGTTTCTTGGCATTTTCTTGACTTTGAGTTGAGTATGAATTTGTGGGAGTCTTGAACACAAAGGATGTAAAATAACTGATCAGCCATCAGCACGTAATCCATCAGTGATTCCATCCAACATTCTGGCTTCACTACTATTAGTTATTATATGGATCACTATGTGCTTTTCAAAAGCAACAAGAGACTGACAGTAAATGGAAGTCTGACACATGTCCTCTTCTTACAATGGTAATCTGTGAACAAAATCTTCCAATACTAATTGCAGAGCAACCCTTCAAAACCCTGCCCCATCTCACCCTGCCCAGCCATGCACCATGTTCTACCAGATAGTCTACGAACTCTGATTTCTGAATATGTTTCCTTAGTTTGTATCATAATATTTATCATTTTTGCAAACGGTTCCAGATTGTACATTTCATCCTGAAATAAGACTGGCATTAAAAATCCACTTGTAAGATTTTGATCACCACACTATTGTGGTTAAACGAGTAGAGGAAATTAATAAATGTATATTTCAAATTTTATTTTATTTTCTGTGTGCACTCAAACAATGAAAAGCCACTTTCTTTCAACATTACATATTATAAATATCACAATTTGCATTTTGTTTTTCAGTGCGAGATTTGTTTTTTCGATTCAAAAACAGTACATACACACAGTGTATACATAGTTTTGTGCCCTAGTTGCAGCAGCTACAATGCTTTGTAAAACTTCCCAGCCCCAAAAAAGTGTAAAAAAAAATATCTAAAATGTTGATCATATACCAGTCTAGTCAGTGGAAAATATTTTGTCGTATTAAATCAAGCTTTTCTATTCCATTTGGCCATTTTGAATTCATTCCTTTTTTTAAAACTCAAGACATTTAAAAAAAAATCAATATTTCAGTAAATACCTTTCGAGTATTTATCCAATTTTGGACAATTTTGCACAACATACAGCAGCTTTAGTAGAATGTCAGGAGAAGCTGTGGATCGGATCAACACACATAAACAGATTGATTAAATCAGAGTGACTGTACAGACCGTAGGCATTCTTTTGTATTTTTGAATCCCCCTCCACACACATACACACACACTTCACAAAGAAGCAGGCCAGGTGGGAAACCCCTCACATAAACCCAGGCCCACTTGCTCTCTTTGATCAGTTTCGGCCACTGATACCATGCGTCTACTCAAAATTCCAACATGCACCCACACACACAAACACACACACACACATGCATTCACACAACATCTGCTATATCCTTACACACACCGGGTGCCAAGAAAGAGACCGGATTCACACTGTGCACATCAACACACATACACACAAAGACAGATGTCAGCTTTCGGTGTACCTCCATGTCATGCACACACAAATACCAATACACCTGCACGGATGGAGGCTTCCATCCACATGTAATTTAGCATATGCATGTTTACAACCAGATGTATTTGTTCACACACAAACAAACGCACTTACATATTTATACATGTTAAAAGATTCTACAAACACTGTACCCCGCAGACACATTTACACATATGTTAAGTGACATACTGCAGATACATTAACCCCAATCCAGCATGATACCAAAACACACTAGGAAAGTCTCACACACATACACACACTTACACTCGCTTTGTGACATATATCTTAGTTCGTGTTAGGGCGGTGCTCCGAAGAAATACAACACTTTGTTGGACACGGTCATTATTAAAGGTCAATGACCACACGGCGGTGTCATTATCATAACAAGGAAACCGTCAAAGGGACCTTTGATCCGACACGTGCGTTTCTGACAAGCGCGATTAACATTCTGACACACAGGAGACTGAATACCCTGCACTGCAACCTCACTGCGTTATTCATTCGCACCGAGCAATCTGGCTTACAGGCTTTTTTCTTTTTTTCACGTGTACTCTTGGATCTGCATATTAACAAAAGGAAGTGACATTGTTAAAGGCATGCCATAACGGCCAGATCAAAGAGAATGGTGTAAGTCCTGCATGTGCACAGTAAGGAGAGTAGCTATTAATATCAATGAGCAAATAAAAAAGAGGAAAATATAGGAGATCTATTAAACATTGTACAGGTTCAGTTTTCCAGGAAACCGTGGTCAGGTGCATTTATGCAAATCCTTAACACCAATTAAGATATAAATATATATAATAGAAGTCTAACGGTATTCATACTAAACTGTTTTGCTACAAGGCTTCTGGTTTGATGCACATGTGTACCGAATGTAATCACGTTCTTACGTGCGGAACATAGTTGCAATCTGAGTTCACTCATAAACATATTAAGTGGCAAACCACAAGTTTGTTTTGTCTCCACCTCGCACTTTGAGTGCAGTGTCACTGTGTCTACTCAATCTATACTGGAAACATTTTTTCCGTATGTGTGAAATGGCTGCCACTTCTTAAAAGGAGAACATCATGACAATTTATATTTAGAGTGAATAAATGAATGAAGGATGGAAGGAATAGAGACGTTTCTCAAAGTATGGTGAAAAAAGTAGAACAGTTAAGCAGAACATATCTTTCGAGATAAATATAAAATGTAAAGCACACACACGAACACACATTCATATACACATCTGTAGTACCCACATGGGGTCTAACAAATATAAACTATTTAATTACAAATTTCCATAGATTTAATTCAATTTGATACATTTTATTTGTGCCTATTTAATCAATATAATAAAAGAATGTATTGCATGAATTTTATTTATTCTATTTTATTTTTAGATTTTAAATTTTTTATTCAACCCCGACATGCATTATTTTAAATTTATTAAAAAATGTAAACTGTTGATGTTTACAAGTGTTAATAATAATAATAATAATAATAATAATAATAATAATAAACAGTGTTAATGAAAAACGACAAGCAATTTGACATTTCTTCCCCATAACTGTAAAAAAATTAAACCGAATCGTGATTTAAAACCCAAGGTACATTCTGTAAACCGTTTATAATTATAATTATTTAATTTTAAATTTACAGTCAATACTTTTTGTTACAAAATCATCAAAATCACTAAGATAACTGTAAAAAAACTGAGATACAAGTAAAATTACAAAATCTCCTCAATGTGCAGCAATAATCAGTCTGTAACAGTTACGACTACGAATAAAAGCTTATTAATATATATATATTTATTTATTTATTGCAAATCGTTGCCTGTAGACTCAATCCCATTCTCCAGCTTTTCTCTGAGTAGTGTTTCTACCATGTGCTTTTTTTTTTTTTCACAATCTTGTGATCTGACCATTGCATATGCACACACCTATAAATTATCCAAATATTTCTCAAATAAAGGTTATTTTTTTATTCACTTAGTCTAGGAGATTTTTTTTATGTTCTAATGTCAGGTTAAGGTGATCCTGTGCTACTGCTGCTTCATTGAAGTGGAAGCTAATGTTGTCTATTCTTCTGTTAAAGCCTGTCTGCCTCATATTTTGACTTTGACTTTTGAAATGCTTTTCTTTTCTCCGTGGTTATAAAGTATGATTATTTAAACTGACTGTTGACTTCCTGTCTACAGCTTAAAGCAGTCTGGCTATTTTCTTCTTTCTCATCAACAAGGCGTTTCCACCCGTAAAGCTGCCACTCTGTGGATTTTTTTCCCCTAACACCATACTGTATAATCTGTAGAGGCTGTTGAGTTTAAAAATCCCATTACATCAGTTTCTCAAATACCCAAGCCATTCCATTGTTTTACTTTTTTATTTGTTGTGGACAACCAACTGCAGCTCTTGAACTGTTGCTGCAGGATTTTATGCAATTCAGTGTTATGACATGGTTTGCTGGCCGAATGGATAATTGCATGAATAAGCAGGTGTGTGTGTGTGTGTGTGTATATATATATATATATATATATATATATATACTGTATATGGTGCTTCTATTTATATAGGAAATTACTATCTCACCACTGTCAATCACTCTATATTATTACTAGATTAATACTGTATTAATACTAAAAGGGACGTCAACAGAGCCTCAAATTAGCTTGACATGAATTCCAAAAGGTTTTCATCCTCTGGTCAATGTTTACATCAGGCAGTTCCTTCACATTTCATAAGTGTAAATTCGGTATATCTCCCATTCTACCACATCCCAAAAAAAGCGTTACTGGATTCATACTGGGTGGCTTGAAAGGCTACTGAAAAACACTGAACTCATTGTTGAAGAACCAGTCTGAATTATGAATTAGTGTTTTACAATATGGTAAATTGTGGTCATGCAAGGATCAGTCAAGTGTTAATTGACTGCTATTACTGGTCCAAAGTGTGGCAAAAAACATTCCCCACACCATTACTTCACTCTTTCCAGCCATGACTGTGGACACACAGGACAGGTTGAGTCCATGGATTTATTTTTTTGGTGCCAAATTTTGCATCTAACATTGGTGGACCGCAGCAGAAATCCAGATTAATCAAAAAAGGCTACGGTTTTCTAATCTTCAAGTGCCCAGTGTTGCTAATTGTGTGCCCCTTTGCAACTTTAGCTTATCTGAAAATGAGCAGGATATGGTCTTCTGCTTTTGTATCTAACCTGGCTCAATGTTCAACATGTGCATTTCTGCTCACCACAATTGTACAGGGTGGTTATTTGAATTACTAGTTTTCCTCTCAGCTGGAACCAGTCGGTCTATTCTCCACTGACCTTTCTCATCAGCAAGGCATTTTCGGATCCAGAACCTGCAGGATGTTTTTCGTGTTTCTCGACTGTTCTGAGTGAAAATCCAGATCGCCAATTATACCTAAACCATTCATACCATGGTCAAACTCAGAGATTAATTCTTTCTCTATTCTGATGGTTGATGTGAACTTTACCCAACATTTTATGGTATAATATCTACTATTATTTTTATGATTTATTATATTATTATTTCATGCTATCCTGTCACATGACTGGCTGATCTGCAGGAATGTGTATGTGAGTGAAGATCAGGTTGGAATCACATTACACGTTGCCCTGTGATACAGCACGAGCATCAGTCGTGGGTGTTGACTTTGCATGTCTTAAAGGAAACAGGTACTAAAGGGTACTGTCTGCATGGGCTGTGAATTCTGGGTCTGACAATCCTTTACTTTAAATACCTCATTTGCAATAATATTTGGTCACAACTACATGAATACATTTATTCCTATTTGTGTTAGCAATCTTTTTTAATAAATGTATTTGTTTTATATATATACATATATAAACAAACTAGCACATTAAGCAGTATGCAGTATGCCCTGGGTTATATTCAGCGGAATCTTAATATTGAAGTATACCTGTAGTTTTAACACTGCCTGACCTGTTAACCTTCCTGTCGAAAAAGCTTATTCAGATCTATATCTGTAGCTGTTTGGAACATATTTGTGTTCATTCAAAAATGATTTATTCATATTTGCTCACATCTTGCTCACTATATTGCTTGCAGGCTAAATAGTATTTTATAAAATACTTTGTTTTAATAAAAAACGTTTCATTTTAACACTGAAACATTTAACACTAAACTTGTTCGTGTTGATCTTTTTTTTTTTTCCATATACCAGTCATTAGATAAACCATCATTTAAATCAAATCCATAAAGATGAGCATTATCAAATAGGTGCCTTTAAGGCAGCAGTGCAATGTTTCTCATCAGGTGTCTGCATAAAAACAAATAGAATCTGAGCTCATGACATCTAATCTAATTAGACTGAGGTTGTACTCATACAATGTAAATCACACTGTGGTTACTGGTGTGTGTAAAGAGCCTGCAGCTGTAGCTTCGGTGGAAAGTAAAGAAAATGTTTTCTTTTTTAATTGAATACCCTCTGATTCAATCACACAATGTTTTTTTTAAGAAGCAATGGGACTCTAAGAGGGTTTTCCCTGGTAACTGTACATGACCGTAGTTGTAAGTGGACGGAAATATCCGTGGTTACCGTAACCGTGGAGACGAGAGGCGGCTTCCTGTAGAAATGCATGGCTGAGGAGAGAGCAGGATGCCGTCAAGTGTCGCTCCCGCTCTCCCAAAGCAAACATTTGCGGCTCATTTTTAAATTAACACTTTACGTTTCCATTTTCAGAATCTATTCATCATCGAAAGACACCTACGTTTCCGCTCTCTTTTTTCCGCTTCGCGCTCTTTCTCTCGAAGAATACGATGCACTGCCAAAAGCAGGGTCAATTTAGTAAATGTGATTAATGTTTATACGTATACTGTATGTGTGTGTGTGTGTGTGTGTGTGTGTGTTTGTGAACATTGGTTGTCCCATGTTCACTGCTGCATCTGACCCGAGCTGTGTGTTCATTAGCGGCGTTTTTATCATTGGGCCCATCAAAACCACGCGGGACCCGGCAGAGAAGGAGGCACTGTTATCTCTGATCTCGTTAAAGACTAATTGATGTACAGTGTTAACGAGCTTTACCTTAATTAGTCACATTTAAGTGAACAGGGGATACTGAAGGAGGGGAGCAAGCCGATGCAGTTTGGGGTGGGCTGAAAATATTAGCTGTGTTATTTGATCAAAGTGGGCATGGACCTGAGCAGACAGAAAAACAGACTGATAGATAGATAAAAACAGGTGGGCTGATCAATGAATAGATGTTAGGAAATGAAAGAAACAGGCAGGCGAACAGCGGAAGAGGGAATAAAGGAGATAGATGCAAGGGAGGACGACTTCAGTATAAGCAATACTGAGAAAAATAGAGGTAGACAGCAGAGGTAAAATATATATATATTTACAAAAATTTAAAAGAGAGGAGGGGAAGCAGGAAGGCACAGACAAACGGAAACAGTAACTCCAGTTTCTCTCATCTCACAATCTGAGCCCTCCAACATGTTTGGCCTCAGACACTCAATTCCAGCTGTCTTCTCTTCCCCCCCTGCTTCCTATTTTCCCTCATCTTCCTCTCGCTTACTCCTCACTCCCTCTATCTATTCTTTCTGTTTCTCCACTGTTGATTTCTTTCACACTGTTCTCCCTTCTGCCATTTGCTCCATCCCACTCTTCTCCCCTTCCCCCAGCCATAACACCCCATCCCTCATAACACTGCTGCCACATCTCCATCATTATATGTGTATTCATTTTTTTTTTTTACATCTAACCCTTTCCACAAAACCAACACACACACATTCCCCTTTTTTGCTCGGACTCCTTTCTCTTGCCCCCTCTCTTGAAACCTGGAAAACAGATGAGAGGCTGATGGCGAGGAGCTGTACTGACACGGATGGCAACACATGAACGCCAATATCTGCATTGGAGTGATGCGGCATCGCCTGTGTGTGCGTCTTGCTTATTTCTATCTGAAATATTCATTTGTATTAATAAATACTCCGGTGATGAAACAAATTTGGATGGACTGTTCTATGATTCAACTCTGCAGTCATACTGGCATTTGAAGCAGGCCACTGCAAAGGTATCGAAGGTGCAAGTAGTTGTGTACAGTACAGACTTGTTGTCAAGTCTGCAGTCAGAGAGTGAGTGAGTAAATGAGTGAGTGAAAGAGAAAGAGAAAGCATAATTTTCTTTTGATTAAAAATCTCTTTTAAAAAAAAGAAAGAAAGAAAGAAAGAAAGAAAGAAAGAAAGGGGGAGAAAAATCAATATTTTCTTCTAGGAAGACCCAAGCTGGGAAACAGAGGAATGCAAAGTTATGGGGGATGATGGGATGATGAAGGCTTGCACTCCAATGATTTTAGTTAATCCACTTGCTGCGATCCACTCACATCACGTGACAAGGAGCACCCGCGTAGGCCTATTCAACTAATCAGCATCGACGTGCAGCCTAATGAACCCGGCTCAGTGTTCTGCTCTTTCCACATCCAAATCATGCAGCCGTGCACAGAACAAATCACATTTGTATGCACTCGAGCAGCGTGCATTTCGATCACTTTATGGCCAAGCGTAAGTTGAGGAAAATTCGACTCGATGCTATTATAAAGAGAGGCCGCTGTGTGCAGTGCACGGGGAGAGCTTTATCGACAGCTGCGCTCCGTGGAATTGATAAAGCCGCAGTTTACGCGACTGGAGAGAAGCGGGCTGACAGCGCACTACGGCCAAGCACTGATGCTGCTGCTGCTGCTGCTGCTACTGTTGCTCGTGCTGCTGCTGCTGCTGCTGCTGCTGTTCAAGCGGCCAGAGAGGCGGAATTTTAAACACACTTCAGTCTGCCACGGTCATTCATACACAGATGCGTTTTTTTTTTTCTTTCCCCTTTCTTTCATGAATGCGTCTCCGCCGTCTCCCGCAAACATGCCGCAAACGTGAGCAAGCGCACGCGTGTGTACGAGTGTGCATGTGCGCGCGCTAGAAGAGAGCGCGTAAGAAAGACAGAGAGAGAGAGAGAGAGAGAGAGAGAGAGAGAGAGAGAGAGAGAGAGGAGTACGTGTCAGAAAAGAAAGTCATAGTTCTTATGGCCTATGTGCGAGCGCACGGCAATGACAGAAGGGTCAAAGCCCCCCACGCGCGCCGGCTCGCTTCCACCGCCGCTCCGTCCCGCGCCAGTCTCTCTCTCTCTCTCTCGCACGCGCGCGCTCATACGTGCGCCTGCACCCGCACGCGCATCCCCATCAAATACTGCAACAGTGCTCCGTCAATGACGCTCCGTGCGCCCGGTTCCAGCCCGGCAACACACACACACGCGCACGCACGCACGCACGAACGCGCTCGCGCGCGCACAAACACACATGCACATCAGCCCGCAACGCGATGGTTAGGTTTATTACAGATGTACTGTAGGCTACTTACTGCGGGTTTTCACGCGCCTGTCCCCCCTCTCTCTCTCCCTCTCTCTCTCTCTCTCTTTCTCTCTCTCCTCTCGGCCCCTATTTTCTCTTCACATCATCTTCCTCGGGCTATATCCCTTTTGGCGTGTTCTCCCCCGGCAAATGCACCTACACACAGATTCTACATGGATTCAATTTTCGCGAGCTCACTTTCTCTCTCTTCCCCTCTCTCTCTCTCTCTCGCTCCCCCTATCCTCTTCTCTCTCACTCTCCCCTTCCCCTCTCTCCCTCTCTCCCTCTCTCTCTCTCTCGCTCTTTTGTTAAAATTCAGTATATGCACCCGGTCACCTAGCAACCGTCAACCTCTCTCTCTCTCTCTCTCTCTCTCTCTCTCTCCATCACAAGCGACACGTGTTGAATGCTAAACTTAGCGGCGTGCAATAATAATACTAACCGGTTGGTTCGCGTTCTCTCCTTCTTTCTTGCTCTTTTTCTCCCTTTTCTCTCCCCATTTTCTCCCTCTCTCAGCCTCTCACTGCTTCACCTCCAGCGTTCGCCTTCGTGTATCATAACGCAATATAAATATTTACTAGAAACGCTCAGCCTTTCCTCAACACCCCTTCCCTCCTACTCGTCCTCCTCCTCCTATAACCCCAAAACCATCTCTCGTCCCCTCCGTGCAGCATCTCCTCTACGACAGGGTTGCCAGATTGGGTTGACCAACCATTTTTGAGAATTAGTTATGTTTGAGGAGTACATACACTCACCGTTCACTTCACTAGGATTATCTGTATACCTGCTTAGTTAATCATTTTTCACTTAGCCAATCATGTGGCAAAGGCACAATGCAAAAAAAATTCAATCATATAAAAAAGATACAGGTCTACAGGTAATGTTCATATTAAAGATTAAAACAAGGAAAAGTGGGATCTGGGTTGTTTTGAGTGTTTCTCTAAATGCGATCTATCTCCTCTCTCTTGACACATTTAGTAGTCTCCATGGTGCAGAAAACAAAAAACGTTAATTAAGTGACAGTTATGTGGGTACCCAAAAAAATTACTCGGCCCTCGATTGTCCTCAAGTTGCCCATGATAGCTTCAGATTCTTGTTCTTGGCTGACAGAAGGGAAACCTGACATGGTTTCCTGCTGCTGTAGCTCATCCATCTTAAGGTTCGATGTGTTTTGCATTTGTGATGCTTTTCTGCTCAATATAGTCATAAAGAGATTTTACTTGAAATATAGACTTCCTGTCAGCTCCTACCAGTCTGCTCATTTATGGGAATGTGCTAGTGGTGTTTCGGTCCACACACCATATTTTCAGAATTTCACACCATTCTGTGCAAACACTAGAGACTGAAAATAAAAATACGCCTATCTAGAACCAACATGCATGCCAAGGGGAAAATCACAGCGATGCAGAATTTTTCTTTTTTTTTGTTATTTGATTGAACATTACCTGATGCTCTTGACCTGTATCTGCATGATATTGTGCTGCTGACACTTGATTGGATCTCGGCTTACTGTAAATGAGCAAGTATACAGGAGTTCTTATTAATGCATGGTGAGTGTTAATGTCTTTGATTACACCACATTGCTTGAAAATTGTGGGGTTACAGAATGTATAGCCTATTTATACTGCAAAGATGTGAAATTATTTGACTGCGTGGAGTGTTTTAATTTGAGGAAATGTAATATTCAAACGTTTCATAGGAGAATCTTAGGCTTGTGTAAATAAACTTTCTTTCAGCTTCTCCCATTAGGGGTTGCCACAGCAGACCATCCGCATGTTTGATTTGGCACATGTTTTTACGCTGGATGCCCTTCCTAACGCAACCCTCACCATTTATCTGGGCTTGGGACCGGCACTAAGGCTTGTGCAAACCTAATGGCTGGGGTTGTTTCCCTGACCGGGGATCGAACCTGGGCCGCAGCACCGCATCCTGACCACTAGACCACCAGGGAACCTTAGGCTTGTATAAATAAAGATAAAAAATATACGACGTGCATAGGCCAAATACATAACATGTCCCATTGATGAAATTACAGAAACCCACAAGGAAAGTGGATTATTTTTTATTTTATTTTTTTTATTTTATCGTTTATTAGTTTTTGGAGTAATGGTGCATCAATGGTTGTGATTGTACCTTGATAAGACTACCATAGTGTCAAGAATAAGTAGCTAATAGTCAGTGGGAGGTGGCAGCTCAGTCATTAAGGCTCTGGGTTACTGATTGGAAGGCCAGGGATTCAAGCCCCATAACTACTAAGCTGCCACTCTCAGGGCCCTTAAACAAGGCCCTTAAACTTATGTGTTCCAGGGGCACTGTAACTTGACTAACCTTGCAATCTGACCCCAGCTTCCAACATCATTGCGGTATGTCAAGCAGGAATTTTAGTGTGCTGTAAAGTACATGTGAGAAGTATAAGGTACCTTTCTTTCATTTTCTTTAATTTTGGTTTATATTTGAAAGTGTATTTTCAAAATGTTGCCCCCAAAACAGCTTGACTTGCCCTGAAACAATCAAAAAGTAATTCTGGACTGGTAGGTAGATGTACTTTGCCCCATTTTAAATAAACTTATGTTCTCTTGGATAATTTATATTAGTGGACTTATATGTTCTGATGGTGGGCTTTCTGGAGTCCTTATACTGTTTTTTTTCAAAAACATGCCAGTAGGGGGATTGACTTCTCTAAAATATAGCTAGGTGTGAATGAGTGTTCCAGGGTGTGTGCAATGTGTATGCCAACCAGTGTTCTCAGGACAGGCTTGTATCAACCAAGATGTTTCACACGGATAAAATGTTATTACAGATAAATGGATACATTTGCCAGTCCTTGCTTTCCTCTGTAGCAACCTTCCATTCTTTACCCAGGTAAGGACATGGGAGTGAGTCAAATAGATGGAAACAGTAGCCAAGAAGAGTTTTGGACAGTGTTTCTTTAAGGATAACACATTACTGTGGCAGTGGAGGCTTGAAGGACTGAAGTGCCACAGGCCACTAAATACTCTTGTAATTACAATGAGGAGCATGCGCTTAGATCAGACCAGGACTCCAGGTGGTGAACTGGTAGTGAACTCTAGGACAGTCAGCAAAGAGGGTTCAGAAATGGAACCATACAAGCAGGTAATATAGCAGTGAGCTGTCAGACTATGTGCCAGTAATGTAATGAAAGAGTTTTATGTATCCCTTGGAGTGGCAAGGCTAGCAACCAAATGGGAGCCAGAGAAATGAAGACTCCAGAAGCAACTCTGGACCGGCAAAGCCAAAAATACTACTGAACACTGATATCTCTGCAGGTAAGAAGTAAGATCATGTCAGAAAGAGAAGCATGGTCCAGTGGTAATTGGGGACCAGTAGAAAACACTTTGTAAAAAGAAAATGGTAGTGAGCATTAGCGATCCTACAACATGAGCCAAATTCAGTGATGGATTTTTCAATAAATGGATTGGAACAGGACCAACACAAGATGGTGCTTAGGGATTGGCAGAGACAGTGAAGGATCAGGTACTAGTGCTGAGATAATATTAGGACCCAATGTTCAGAAATGCACTAAAGGCAAAATATAGTCCAGTTTCAGAGATGTGTAGGTCATATAGTGCAGGAGGAGTTCGCTGTTTAATAAGGAAAAATATCAAACAGCAAATTATCCCTTTCTGTTATTAAGAAACATTGCTGAAGACATCAAGTACATTATTTTATAGATGTGATGAAAAAAATTTAGTCATGATGTTTTTATTTGCCACAAACATATTATTTTTTAATAAAAAAAAAAATGTGCTAAGGCATATGTGGTTTCACTATCCCAGCTTTAAAACGTGCAAATTAACCATTTAGCAAATCAATTCTAACTCACAAACCTAAAGAAATCATGGGCAGTCAGTCAATGGATCCAAATAACAGGCTAGCAGTTCAGTGCGTTTAATAAAATGTTCCTTATTGTAATGGAAACCACCCAATCTGGCAACATTGTACTCTGGTGCCATGTCTTTTCTGCCTCTCCAAGAAAAAGGGAAAAGGGGGGATTTTACAGGACCAGGATGTAGCCATGCTGTGCATGAGGCTCTGTAAGTGTGTGTCAAAAGAAAAAACAGAAGTATAGGCTCCACAGAAAAAAAAAATTTAATAATCAATGAATATCAAACATGGCTAAACTGTTGAATTCCTAAAACATTTATTTATATTCTGAAATATCATGTAGGTTAATAAAGGGCAGATTTATTTGAATCGGCCTACACAAAAATTCCTCCTTTTTTTAATGTCAGGTTAATATGATTTTCTTTTTCTCATGTTTTTATAGACAAAATGTGAAAGCTACATAAAAAACAATTAAACAAAAACAAATCTGGAGCCCCTGGCACTGCATTTCAGATTCCTGGCGTACAGATTACTATCGACATAAGACAACCGATGTTTTTCTTCCGTTACTGAGGTATGGCACATGCTCTGCGATGCAGCCCAGCTGACGAAATTCTGCCAAGCATTATCTGTCGCATAATGGACTTTTACATTTTCCCTGTCTCTTTCACTGAACAAATCCATTAGACATCACTAGCATGTGTGGGGCAGAGAGAGAGAAAAGAGAGAGGGGGGGAAATAGAGAAGGGAACGATGAGCAATCAACAGCCATGGTAGCATTTAATTGTTGCGTTCACCTTGCTTTCACCCAAAAATTTGTTTTCCCACAGTCCCCTTAGTCTACCTCTGACAGGTGGGCAGCCCAATATGAAGAGACACATCTGATCCATTATCGTTAGTGGAGAAGACGATACGCATATAAGCTTGGCTGATATTTAGTTATTCACTTTTCGCACAGAGGTTTGATAAAAGATTGGTCTTTTACAGACTCTTAAGCCTGGCCTTCATTCATGAATTCATCACACAACTCCCCTTTCACACCAACCCACCCCACATCCACCCACCACCTCTACAACCCCCTGCCAGATCTTCAGATCACAAGAATATCACAGAGCAGATTTTTGATACTGCATGGCTTTTATTAGGCAAAGTGCATGTTAATGTGCATTACAATGCTGTTGCCTTCCCAGTGTCTTTGTGTGTGTGTGGGGGGGATGCTTTGTGTGTGTGTGTGTGTGTGTGTGTGTTTGTGTGTGTGTGTGTGTGTGTGTGTGTGTGTGTGTATGTGTGTCCTGTTGTTTGAGGAACTGCTCAAAGCACAACAGATGAGTCAATACTGATAGTGAATGATCCATTTTGCTTTGCTTTGTATGCAGATACATAGCAAGGCCTTCAGAGCTAGTAAAAGCAAGCAAGATGCAAAGAAAGTGCAAATTAATAATGCAGAATTAAACATACCCCATTTACTAAAGAATGGTTGACCTGAAAAACAACTGGTGATTATTGGAATTTTCAGATATATCCTAAGGTTACACTGCACGCAGCTCTATCAAGCTCTATCTCAAAATCGCTATAGCGTGTATGCAAACCAGCCTGTCAATTACAAATTCGTAGCCAAGTACTCACTGAAACTTCATCAACACAGCTTCCTGAATTTGAAATGCTCCACTTATTATTCAGGCTATAAATATCACTAGACTATAGCTTTATTTGTTTCAGGTTTAAATTTACAAGCATTGAGAAATAGCATATATTTTCCCATTAAGCGCTCTGATTAACAAGAAAGTCTGTGGGTGTGCTTTAGTCGACCACTCAGACCTGACAGTAGTTGTTTTTTTGCTGTGTCATTAGAAGATGAATTAAAGCGTAAATGCCATAAATGGCCTGTTAGTGAAATGCAATTATAAGCAATCTGTATCTATGTCTGTTATAGAAGTGTAGTCTAAACTAGGAGTGCTTTATTTTTTTTAATTTTTTTTTTTTATATATTACTTTTCAAATATGCCAGCAGAAATACTGAGAGTTGAAAAAATTTAGAAGGGAGAAATGTCAGCAAGGAATGCATGTGATTTGATGCACATGTTGATGTTGACTGTTTCTGGTCTCCAGAAATGCCGGATTCTTCCTGATGCCCTACTTCTGGATAGGAAAATACTCACCACTGCTGAGGATATGACTAATAATATGACTGTGGATGGTAGCCACTTAATTATGTAACCATTTAGATGACTTTGGACTGCAATTAATATGAAAAGTTATACACTCAAATCACTCAAATTGACTTAATGCTAATTCCATGCTTACACATTTAGCATGTTTTGATTATACATTACAAATTTATCAAAAAGATATATGGTGTCTCTCAAATAAATATGTGTTTCCCCTAAATGGATATCAAAGTTTTTTTCATATTGTCTCAAGGGAGTTTTTTGCTATGATGCCTCTGGCTTGCTCATTAGGGAAAAACTTATAGAGAAACTTATTGTCAGGGTTATGACAAAAGACTACACTTTTTACTGCACCAAAATATACATTTGTTTCCTTCCCCGAATCACATTGTCTATTGATTACCACGTATTGTGGAATATAGGCACAATGTTCACTGCACCTCTAAATCTCCTTTTTGTCCCTCAATGCTGACTGTCCGTCGATGCTTGTCATTGTTACCTGTGTTCCATGTTTCAGGTCTTGGGTTTAGTGTCTTTGTTTATTCTGTGTTTGTTTTTATTTTGTGAATATTTTTTGTGTGCACTTCATAAAAAAAAAATTGTCCATAAAAGCTATGAAAGCACATGGAGTGAAGCCGGCACTAGCCACTGTATGGAGAAGGAAGCGCTGCAGGGATGCCGGAAGTGTGGCATGAAGATGGAGCATCTCGTTCACTCAGGGAACCAGGGTTACCTACATTACCTGGAGACGTTCCCGCATTGGGAACGAGAGTCCAATACCACCAGACTGACCAGTCCCTGGCAGTGTGTGGAGGCACAGCTTGGACAAAGGACAAAGGGCCCAGGAGTGGCACTGAGGTCAAGGTTATAAAACCAGACAAAGGTCAGTGAGGTGGACCAGCCAGCAGCATTGCAGATGTCATAAATATATACCAAGCTTTAATGGACCAGAGGACTCGTGGGAGGATGCAATTGCATCAACAATCCATCTGCTAAGCGTCTGCTTGTTCGCAGGGACGCCCCTCTTTGGAGGACCATGGCAGATGAACAGATTGTTCCGACTTCCTCCACAGACTCGTCCTGTGGACGTAAGTGTCCTGTGCTTGCACCGGACACAGCCGGATCAGCTTTTCCTGGTCTGGGACCTGAAAAGTAGGAGGATAGAATGCCCGGTGCCTAACAGGTCATGGGATGACCCAGGAGAACCTTAGGAATGTAACCAGTTCTAGGGTACAGAAAGGCACTGGCCATGCCTGGAGTAAACTCCACAAAGAGCGGGACACGGAAAGGGCCTGAAAATTCCAGGAGGAACACAATCTTGACTGTGAGATGCCTTCAAGATGCCTCAGGCAACGGCTTAAAGGACGGCTCAAATAGAGCCTCCACACAGGCAATCTAAGTCATGGAGAAAACGCGTTACTAGCGGGTCTCTGCCCAGTGATTGCCCCGCCACAGGGGCATGATACCCGAAATGGTGGATGCATAGACTTTGAGGGTGGAAGGCGCTAACACTTTGGCAAACTGTTCCTTAAAAAATTCCAGCACTGAACCAGAGTGGAAGAGAGACCTTCTGAGAGGAATCTCCCAGGAAGGGTGCTTGAGAAGGGCTACCAGGTCCACAAACAATGGTCTGCCTGGCCACTGTGGGGCCACCAGGAGGAGATGGACTCCATCCTGACAAAGAATGTCCAGAACTCCCGAAAGCAGCATGATGGGGGAAATGCGTACAGGCATAGCCTAGGCCAAGCCTGAGCCATCGCTTCCAGCCACAGAGGGGACAGTGCAATGTCTTTTGAGTCGCAAACAAGTCTACCTGAGCCCTGCCAAATCTCTCCCAGATCTGCTCCACCACATGAGTGCCATTCCCCGGGTCTCATCCTTTGTCTCAAAAGGGCATTTGCTGTTTCGTTTAGAAGGCCCAGAATGGATGCTGCCCCCAAGGAGAGCAGCTTTCTGTAGGCCCACAGCAGGATCTGGCATACCAGCTTGTACAAGAGCGCAGACCCCACCTGTTGGTTAATGTAATTGTCTGAGCTGATTGACACATGGTGACCTCTAAAGTCCGACAGGAAATGTTTTAAAGCTAGAAGCATGGCCAGCATCTCTAGGCAATTGATGTACCACAGCAGATGGGCCCCTACCCATAGACCTTTGGTGGCATGGCCATTAATGACTGCTTCTCAACCTGTGAGGGACGTGTCTGTCATTAGCCAACTCAAGTCAAGTCAAGTTTATTTCTATAGCGCTTTTCACAACAGACATTGTCTCAAAGCAGCTATACAGAAATCAACAGTTAAGGTGAATGGTGTGCATTTATCCCTGATGAGCAAGCCATGACGACTGTGGCATGGAAAAACTCCATTAGATGTCACGAGGAAGAAACCTTGGGAGGAACCAGACTCAAAAGGGGAACCTCGTCCTCATCTGGGTGACATCAAGAGTGTGATATAAATCTTTAAACAATAAAGAACACTGGATAGTGAGAACTAAAATGAGCACTGGAAAGTAAGATTATAAGTAATGTTCTTCCAACAGTCTTATACAGTCATTGTGGTTATAAAACTAGGAGCTACTGAGCAACTTATAAAATAGCTCAACATTTGCGATCATCATAGGTCCAACACCAGCTTCTCCATGCCAGAACCTTTAAACACTCCAGGAGATCCAATGTCAATACTTCACACATGAAGTGGGATCCAATTGGCACTGGTACGTCTTCCTTAGCAGGATCCTCAGAACGTTTCGTTTCAGGATTTCTTGGCTGTAGCTCTCTTATTGAAAATGACAGTTCTCAGATCTGTCATCTCACAGGGCTTCGGCACAGACCATCGCACAGGATCCCTCGCAGGGAAGTGTGAGTTGTGACGCTTTGTTTTTGCCCGCCGAGCAGCCCCATGAGAGGGACGTGGGAGAAACCGTTGATATGCTGCCACCTTTTTTTCTTGGCCTCCTGAAACCGACTACCGTTTCGACTACCGTGTTTTACGGAGTCGCTTAATAGGCCAGTCGCAATGATCCATGCAATAAATAGCAGTATGCAATGATCCATAAGTGCCTTTCACTGGAGGATAGGGTGGCCATAGACCGGCCAACGGCCATAGCAGTCTTCTATGTGGCCCTGAGGCATAAGCCTTACCTGCCAGTGCTGACATATTACACAGGGGCTTGGTGGGCAATGTCGGGGTCTTGAGGGACGATGCAACAACCAGGAAGAGATAGCTGGCCAGTGTCTCTTCAACCCGGGGCACCAACCCATAACTATGTTCTTTCAGCCCCATAACATTGGAGTACAACGCTGCTTTGGGACTAAAGAGCCCTTCACCCAGGACCTGGACACCTCGGTGTGAAGTTCTGGAAAGAATGGCAGACCCCGATGTGGAGGTTGTGACGCGGGTTGCAGAAAGCGCTCATCGAGTTTGCTGGATGGCAAAGCTTTCTACTCATTGGTCGGCCAATGAGTATTCAGCTTGGCAATGGCACCGGTCACAACTCTGCACTTCCCCTTTTGTGCAATGATACCTTCCTATTTCATTTATATCCAAAACCAATGTATTAATGGAAAGCTGCTTTATAACAAAGTCCCTATTAAAAATTATATACAACGAGATATGGACTGAAGTCTGTTACTCAAACTGCTACAGTATTTAGTTTCCTAAATTGTCATATCTAACTATGATTTTTTTTTAATCCTGTATCTAAAGTTATTATTATTTATGTGCCCATAGTACTTTTATCATTTCAACTACATCAATCCTGAACATGCAGCTACTAAAGATTCCAGAAATGCATCACATAGATGATGAATTAGCTTCTAAAAGACAATTCAAAACTAGAAAGAAAATAGTAGGATGTTAGCAGCAATGTCAGCATGGTGACCTCTTTAAATAAAAATATGTCAAGTTTCAGTGAACCAGTCACCTATGCTCTTTTGAAATCTGAAACCAGTCTTTACCATTCTTCTCTGGTTTTTCTCATTATCAAGACATTTCCATTTACAGAACTGTTGATTTTTATACCTTTCTCTGTAAAAACTTAACAACCAGGCTTCCTGGCACTAACAACCATGTAACAGATAAAGTTAAAAAAGATTTCCCACTTTGATGTTTGATATGAACATCAACTGAAGCTCTTGACTTGTGCTGTTGCCACATGATTGGCTGATTATATAATTGCACGAATGAGCAGGGGTACAGGACACTATGAAAGTGGCCAGGAAGTGTGACAGCTGATGCAATTTTCATACTTTCGAGTGAGCTAACTTGTTTTTCTGCCAAGAGCAAGTGCATCCTGACTGATAAATCCGCTTGCCCGTTTCCCCTAGTGCCACAAGTGTGACATATGTAAGGCTCAATTTGAAAGAGATGCAAGCTGATGCAATGTCCCTGGTTGAAACAAATATTTTCTGCAAAATATTTCCTGTTGTACCAGTGCCACTTTACAGTTGGATTTGCTGAATGTATGTTACACATTTCTAAGCGGTTAAGGCGATTAGATGAAACTGCATTGTCCCACAATCCCTTGCCATGATTATCAAAGGGGGAAAATTCACTGAATGAGAATCAAGCTGGATTTTAATTCAGTGTACACATTCTCCCCAAAGAATTGTTTTAAATGCACCGGCCTTCAGACGATTAGCATCCTATGTGGACCAGGATATAGCATCTGTCATTAGTATAGAATAAAAACGACAGGATCTTGGCTAACAGAAAGAGGCTAATAAAGAAGTTAGATACAAAGAGGGAGATGGAAAAAGAGGGTGAGCCTTATTCACTAGGCTGCCACCACATAGGCTTCGTGTCACACATAGACGCCGTGTCAATAGAATTTTTCCCATTGCAGTTACAGAAGAAAATAAAGGAGGCCACAGCTCAGATTGGAGCTAATCTATTACATGGTCTCTGGCCATATATCTTCGTGTCTTCAAAACTACTATATTTCCTGTCTTGTATAAATTAACTTTCCAAACCACCCCCCAACCACACAACACATACACACACACACACACACACACACACACACACACACACACACACACACACACACAGGAGCTGTTTCTGTGTTCCTTAGAGAGCTGAAGATAAACCATTTCTCTTCAAACTCAGTACTTACTATTTTTACTAAATGAACATGAAAAGCTAAAAGCAAGCCTCACTTGGATCCTTTACAAGCACAACAAAGACGCTGCCATTATCCCTGATGATTCACAAACTAGCAGCAAAAGTGCATCACCATGGTAAAATTACATTTATAACGTATCTTAAGTAAGACAATATTATGAATGCATATACCACTTGATTATTATTCATATTCATGAAACTAGGATACATGAATATATTATTCTTTTTAAAGACCAGAGGGAATAATGTCTGATTGGACATGATATAAGAAAATGTAATAAGTTGGCTTCACCGAAGATTTGGTAGAGTCTGCCTTTGTTCATTAATTATGCATATATTTTAGGATTAGAAGATATCTAATGCATGTTAAAGGCAATTATTAGCAGAAATTTATTTCTAAAGGTTCCCACATACTTTGTTTCGTGAGACCCAAATGCAGGATGCCAGTGTTGTATATATTTAAAGTCTTTAAAAACAAAAAATAAACATTTCAGGCAAAACACAATGTCCTTGCAGAACAAAAGGTACAAAACCAAAGTGTCCGAAAACACACCGAAAAGTAGGACCAGAAGGCTGAATTAGTCCATGTATTCATCCGAAACTTACGGCCACAACGCACTGCGCAGGGGTAAGGCCGCATGAGAGAACCAGTCTGTGTCAAAAAAATCAAAAAATGTAAACAAAACCGCGAACGGTGGCAAGGCCCAAATCCGAAAAAAACGGATCTGAAACCTACACCGAAGGTTCCGGGAGCAAAACAAGGGGCAGGATAGTCTTAAACAGAACAGGAAGCCGGCGAGAAGATCTGGCAGAGAACGCGAGAAATCCCCATCCATTTATGCAGCAGGACGATGGCAGACCGGATGGATGCAAGTTCGCAATACCCCGGAAGTGGAAGTGGGAGCTGTGGAAATGGGAAACGGAAGTGCGTGCGCTGCTGGCTGGTATTGTAAGGTATTGTAAGCCTCTTCCTCTGCATCTTGAGCGCAGGTGATGGTGCACAGTAAAGGCGTGGCCACCAGGTGGGTGGAGGGAGTCTGGTGGAGGAAACCAGGGAGGAAGCTTAGACAGGTTTGAGGCATGCAACTTGGAAGGTGTGGTGGACATGAAAGGGTTGAGAGCCTTAGATATAGGAAAAGGTAAAAAAAAATGACGGGCTAGCTTCCTGCGTGTGACCTTCAGGGGCAGGTCTTCGGTAGAGAGCCAGACCCTCTGGCCGAGGCAGTGCGCAGGTGCTGGTTTGCACCTGCGATTGGCCTGGTGGGCATAGGGGAGGGAAGACCTGAAGAGAGCAGCCTGGGTCTTCTTCCAGGCACGGCGCCAGCGACTGACCAAAGCACCTGCTGATAGTACCGGGGCCTCAACTTCTTGGGAGAAACAAATGGGTTGGTGGTAACCATAAGTGGCCTGGAAAGGGAAAAGGCTGGTGGCAGAGGACAGCAGAGTTTTATGGGGATATTCAGCCCGAACATCTTCCTTGATAGTGGGCCACCAAAAACATTGCTGCATGAGGGTCAAGGAGTGAGGGGTACCCAGGTGGCAGAAAAGTGGAGAGCTGGGCCACTCCTCCACGGCGAGAATCCGGGCATGATCCATCTGCACGTTCCCCTGAGATTAGATGCAACTGGTTCTGGCAGAGACTCTTGTCCTTCTTTTCAACAAAAAAGAAACTTGCCCCAGCCAGGGAGGAGGAAGGGCAGATGATACCAGAAGCGAGGGACTCCCGGATGTAATCAGTCATGGCCCCTCTTTCAGAAGGGGGGGGGTATGTATACTATATGTAATACCATATTTTATTTAGTCAAAAAGACAGATCAGATTTTATTGCAGTATGGATTTAAGTCTAATCTATAAAAGCATTCATAAGGTTAGGCAATGATGTTGGGAAAATAGGCCTGGCTTTTTGGCATTAAATGTTTTCATTCATTCATTCATTCATTCATTCATTCATTCATTTATTCATTCATCTTCTGTAGATGCCTGATCCTGAGTAGCCTTGTAGGCTTGCCATTCTATAAATATCCTAAAAAGGAAATTTACCCCAAGGTATTACTTGTTGTTAAAGGTTAGGCTCTTTACAAACCATTCGTGTTCTTCCTCTCCTCCTTTAACAAAGCATTTGTATAAATACTTTGCTTCCTTCTCAAACAAGTTCAATCCGATTCAATTATAATTTAATTGTATAGCAATCCAGGTCTGTATCCTGATCCCTAATGAGCAAGCCAGAGGCAATAATGGCAAAAAACTCCCTGAAACAGCAGAAAGGAAGAAACCTTGAGAGGAACCAAATGAAAAATGAAAAACATCCTCTTTCAGGGGCAACACTGAAAGCACCTGCCTTCCCCTAAGCTGCCATAAAATAGGAAAACTGAGTTCTCCATAATGTGATGCAATGTGTACCAGGGCATTAAATTGTTCCTTATTTACAACATTTACTACTTATTACTTATCTGAAGAAGTAATCTTCTCTAGGCATCCACCAAACCCCAGTCTGGCCACCAAAATGTTTTTGAATCAACTAATAGTGAGATTTACACTAATCTATCCATGGTTTAGGATATTTGGAAGGAAATACAAGGCTCCAGTGTGATTGCTTACGAAAAAGCCATGAAATTCTTGTGCTAACATTGCTTCTAGAGGCAGTCTGCAACATGATAGCAACAAGTACAGCCGAGGCTAGATTATTTTTATATACTATGCACTCAAGCAATATGCAGTCCAGTACTGTGGCATATTACTACAGATGAGCTACTGTAAGGCAAAAAGTTTTCAAAAGGTCAATAGAATGTTGATGCCACTTAAAAAGTCATTGAGCTCTTTACCAGATCCTACTATACTGTTATGGCGTCCCCTGTGCACACACCCCAACAATCGGAGTTTATTAAATGTAAAATGTATGGTAATATAAGCATTTGTGAACATCTGGTAACATCAGTATTATTTTTTTGTTGAGGTTAAAAATATCAATGGTAGTCTCAATAATTATCAACAACCCATTTTTATGGATTACATTAAAATTCAGACCACATACTGCTACACAGAAAAAAACTGTTTATTACAAGGACAACACAGTTATTTAGAATACAAATGTCGAATTATTCATATACATACAGGAAGACCCTATGCTAATACATTCTTTCTGGTACTTGTGTATATCCATGGCAGCACCAAAAAAATTGTTCCCAGAGGGACCGAAAAATCCAGAGTATTTGAAAAGTACATTTGTGGGGAATATAAGCAAATATATTCAGCAGCATTATTGCAATGTTTAAATATATATAGATAAATATAGTGATGTTGATGAAAGATAATGAAAATAAATGAAAAAAAAACTTGTGAAATACCAAACAATATTTATTGATACATATTTGAGTTATTTTGACAACAGAAGTTGACTTAACTTTGAAGTTCAAATGAAAATTGTAAGTCTTGTAACACATGAGCATCTTCTTCTTCTTCTTCTTCTTCTTCTTTTTTCGGCTGCTCCCATTAGGGGTCGCCATTAGGGATCATCCGTCTCCATACCACCCTGTCCTCTACATCTGCCTCTTTCACACCAACTAGCTGCATGTCTTCCCTCACCACATCCATGAACCTCCTCCTTGGTCTTCCTCTTTTTCTCCTTCCTGGTGACTCCATCCTCAGCATTCTCCTACCAATATAACTCATATCCCTCCTTTGCACATGTCCAAACCATCTCAATCTCGCCTCCCTCACCTTGTCACCAAAACGTCCAACATGCGCTGTCCCTCTAATAAACCCATTTCTAGTCCAACCATCCTCATTTCCAACGAAAATCTCAGCATGTGCAGTATCATTCAACCCACAGCTTCAGTACCTATTGGAGCGCCCTTTCGTTTTTATACCTTCTAACAAGCATTTTCGATAAGTGCTAACAAGCTTCTTACACTCTCAATTGTAATATTTTCCCATTCTTCACGTGCAAAAGCCTCTAACTCAGTGATGTTTAATGGCTTCAATGCTGCAACTGCCTTCCATAAATCCCACCAAAGATTTTTAATTG
>MU551646.1:1905919-1953264 GCA_024362625.1 Silurus asotus | reverse complement strand
CAGACCTTGAAGCATGACTTCATCTTCAGGGGCATTTGGGGGCTTGATGTCATCCTTAGAGGGACTTGAAAGCGAAATGTCGCCTTCCGAGGGACTTGGAGGCGAGACGGGCTATCCAGAGGGGCTTTCGTGTCGCACACCAGCAGCAGTGCAACGTCCCTTTCGTTGCCAGGCGGCGGCACAACGTCTCTTTCGCGGCCAGGTGGCGGTTCTACGTCCCTTTCGCGGCCAGGCAGCAGTATGACATCATTGGCGGGACACTGGAGCTGAGTGGCGCGCTCGGCGGAACTCTGGAATGGAGCAGCGCACTCGGAGGAACTCTGGAATGGAGCGGCGCTCTCAGAGGAACTAAAGGTGCAGACGTGGAGATCTGCCGTTGTCATCCCGAACATCCCTAGGAGTTGTCTGATGAAAGAACCTCCCTTAGTGCCTCCCTCGCCCTCCTTAGTGCTCCACAGCCTGCTGGCTCTAGAGAGAGCATCTCCAGACAGAAGGGAAATACAAAAGGCGATCTTGGCCCGCTCGGTGGGGAATTGGGATGACTGCACATCCATGTACTTGCCGACGCTCCATAGGATCCCCCCCACTCGGCAAACTCGCCTAGAAGCGAGCCAGGAATTCCACTGGGTTCTTGGAGGAATCCAAGGAATGGGGTAATCCACAGAACCAGGGGGGAACGCTGGCATTCTCGAGTTATGTCGATCTCCATAGCCACTGAGTAGGTCCGACACGAGTGACATGAGAATGGAGGCTTATATAGGGGATTCGCTAACAAGAGACACCTGCCTCTTGTTAATGCCGGGAGTGGCAGAACGAGGCATTGTGATAGCTACCGAAAGTGTCGTGGCAGGTGGCTTCCCTGACATCTAGGAAGATGCTTCACTAGATTTTCGAGTTTGGTTGTGGAGATTTGTTCTTATTCAGCCACAAGGGACTGTAATGCAGTCAGCATTCCAATTCATCCTAAAGGTATAAATAATATTTCCATGGAGCTTGCTTTATGTGCAGGGGGATTGTCATGCTGGAACAGTTTTGGGTTGGGCATTCTCGAGTTATGTCGATCTCCATAGCCATTGAGTAGGTCCAACACGAGTGACATGGGAATGGAGGCTTATATAGGGGAATCGCTAACAAGAAACACCTGCATCTCGTTAATGACGGGAGTGGCAGAACGAGGCATTGTGATAGCTACCGAAAGTGCCGTGGCGGGTGGCTTCCCTGACATCTAGGAAGATGCTTCACTAGATTTTCGAGTTTGGTTGTGGAGATTTGTGCTCATTCAGCCACAAGGGACTGGAATGCAGTCAGCATTCCAATTCATCCTAAAGGCATAAATAATATTTCCATGGAGCTTGCTTTATGTGCAGGGGGATTGTCATGCTGGAACAGTTTTGGGTTGGGTGTCCCAAAACCTTTCTGCATATAGTGTTTTAGATTTAGATTTAGATTTACAATAGTATTAGTGTAAACAAAACAAAATATGCATCCTTATACTGCAAACACTGTTTAGATTCTTTGTTCGAGTGAGTATATATATATACAAAACATTAAAATATTTTCAAATATGTATATTATTTTTAATAACTGTAAATAATACAATGATTGAATTTGATAAAAAAAAAATAACTTGAATTTAAAATCTTAATCATTGTATTTTTCTAAGTTCTATTGAAGGACTTTGGTCAATATCTCAAAACGCTACTGTAACTGTGTTATTTATACAGTGTTATATGTAGAGGGGATTTGCACAGTAAAATATATATATATCAGCAAACACTTTAGTTAAAAATAAAGATGCATACATTAGTTTAGATTGTTTATTGGATTGCACTTTATTAAATGCAATCCTATGGCGATTAGGAAGCATTGTCACCTCACAGCTTCATAGTCTCTGGTTTGACCCTGAGCTCAGGTTGCATGTTTTGCATGTTTTCCCTATGACTCTATAAAATGCATCTGGTTTCCTCTCAACTACCCAAAAATACATAAGCATGTTTTCTACTCTAAACAAAAGTTTGGTGTGAATGTGTGAATGCATGGTGTACCATTTCGAATGTATTCCCATCATATGCATTGACTAGATCCATAATCCTGAGCACAATTTTTTTTATTATATCTATATTAAAGATCCAACCAAATTTATAAGTAAATATTGTGTTATACCACAACAATTTGCCTACAATGACAATTTATTGTTGATTTTCTTTCATTTACCGCATGCCCCATCAAGAAACAAAGTCAAACGATTTGGCTTTGTGGGTACAGTACACATTGATTTGATTTGCTGTGATATAAGATGTAAATGAAACAAAAATGGCATGCCATCTGGCTGATTGGGAGCTGTTAACAGCACACGTTAGATTTCAATGGCTTTTTAAAGTTTAAACACGTTTTTGCAGACTGTGTAGAATATTTCCATCTGGTGCTCGTGACGTTAAATTAGCTATCCTAGGAGTAATGGTCGAGGCAAGCCTTGGTCAATGGCTAATGTGAGAGAACGAGTAATTAATCTCTCTGTGGATGTCATGTACTAAAAGTCAGTTAGCTCATAGAAAAACCATTAAGTGGCTGTAACTTACAGAATATTTAGCAGCAAAAAACATTTCCTCGTCTCTCGGAGATACTGTATATCAGTCACTGGGGATGTGTGCCTGAGTTCTGTAGCTTGATGAAAGAGGGCTTGTATTGGCAAAAATGGAGACTCGAAGTAGCCCTTAATCAAGAATGGCACAAGTGGAGGATGGAACACTGCAAAGAGATAAATTACATAGAATAATCAGTTCAGCTGTGAGGTGCCACAAAATTACGTTCCTTATACAGCAGCACTGCCTCGGGCTGCCACTTTAACAATTACATTAAAGCTTGTTCAACTGTGTTAAACTTCGGATCATACAATAAATGCTTGCTGGAGCCTTGTTATGTCAATAACGTAAGCGTTTTTAAAATGATAACAGGATTGATTTGATCAGTGTGAAACATGCTCTATAGGAATAAAACACAGTTATCATCATGGGAGCTGGCTGTGTCGTGCCATTGCAATGAAACACAGCTAGAATTTATGAATATTGTTATGCATGTTCTTCTTTCGTCTGTGCTCGGGAGCTTGTTCCGGGATTTGCGATTGAAGATTAAATGGGGCCAGCCTGCGTCGGAAAATCTGCACCATTGTTACATCAGTGTGAGAGTTAAAAAAGACTAGTGGACACACCAGAATCATGTCCTCCAAACTTTGCAGGTTCACTCTGTTCAGCTATTGCACCTTGATTGCTGACTCTTCTTGATGACAGCTAATGATCAAACACACAGGAAACCCATTAGTGTATAATTACCATGGCTAATGGCACCTTGACACCAGAGGAGTACCCAGAGCACTCATTAATTTAGCTTAAGCAAGTTTGGATACGTTTTTGATCTATTTGTAAGGTCAAATTAGCTCAATCATATGTGAAAAGGTCAGTCAGGCAAAAAGACTGATGTGAAATAAGCAATGTTTATAGCCTAAGTGCGGTAAAAGTGTTATGCCTTTAAATGAAGATCAAAATCACAAAGTCAAACTGACTCGTCTTGATATGACCTTTATAGGACCTACAGGACAGATACATATTGCATGCTCTTATGCAAGATCATGTTAGGAATATGTATATTAAAAAAACATTGCCAGGAAGCTGTTAGTCGGTACCATAGAGCTGCCAATTTCACCTCAGTGGACTTCAGGCAGAGGTGTAACCATACAACATGATTGTGTGCCGTCTACATACCTATCATTTGCATAAGCATTTGAATGTCATTCTAAGCAAAACTCCAAACTCTCCTCGTTTCTCGACCCGAATGAAACAAAGCAAATTGATTGGGGAAAAAACATGCTATTAAAAAGAAAATCCATAAAGCCATTTACTTTTGTAAACCTCTCCAGATAAGGCCACCTGCTGCAATTTCCTATTTATTAACCCATGCCAAGAATTGCACTGCCAGATAAATATTTTATATATTTATAGATATGCAAAGTCTCTTTTGCCTATTTTATAATATATTTTACTTGTTGTTTAATCAAGAGTTAAGCAGAACCGTGTTTCTCAGGATCGATCGGGAAGGAATATCGATGTCCGAGCTGAGAAACGAGTTTCTTCTCACTGCTTTGAACAAATTTAAACAAAGTACAGTATCAACTGGAGAGGACTGAATATTGCAGTCGAGATTTCCAATGAAATCAATCATAGCACAAATCATTTTTCCCTCAGTGGCTTATGCTATTTTTTTGCCTGCATTGCGGCTACACAGTATGTGTGCATTCGTGTGTGCATATTTGTGTGTATGTGTGTGTGTGTGTGTGTGTGTGTGTATATCGCTATACGTGTGTTGTAACTTGGCTCCCTAAACTGCAACCCTCGAGGAGAGCATGCTGGGACCCGAAGGAAGTTTCTTAGAATAGGTTTAATACTGACTGCAAAGCGATGTCCCATGTGACGTTCTTTGTCACTATTCATTCTCCTTACTGCGGAAGATTCCATTGAAACGCTACGAAAACAAGTGCATATCAGGAATGAAGAAAGAGCGAAGCTGGCAAGCATGCCACATTCTTATTGTTTTTATGACATTTTCTGTAAATAAAATACAGGTATAACAGCAATAAAAGCTTCCTCTTGCGCTCCAGGGCTAACAATTACTTACAATTGCGTTTTATTTTAAATGCAGTGATTCAAATAAAATCAAGTAATATAAAGTAGGCATAATAGTGTTATTACTTTTGTCAAATAGTGTAATTAATGAAAAAATAAACAAAATACTATTCTAATGGTTTCAGCTACATATCCAATTACAAACTATACGCTGTTCACCATTAACACTGTTACCAAATTGTTTTCTATTATGCAATGTGTGATCATCATTTAAAAAATTATATATTTAAAAAACATTATAGTGAACTGAAGGCCTAATACTGTCCTAATGGTTGCTAGTGGTGTCCAGTAGATACCACTATGTGATCCACAAGCTGCAAAAAATCTTCTATTGGTTCTTTACGGTATTCACTAGACATAACAGGTGCCAATAAAAATTAGCAAATGAACAGTAGAGACACACCGGGTTACATTATTACAGTTTCCAGTGACATCATTACAGTTTCCTTTTTGACCATTGAAAAACAAATACTGAGTACTGAATATCAATTCAGATTACAGTGATGAAAAGCATACAAGAAGAACCTCACTTGAAAAAAGGTAGTGCTGGAAAAGAACTGCTAGTGTAGTAATAATTCACATGAGTGAAAGTAATGAGTCACCCAATAATTCTACACAAGAGAACATTAGTTGTTTGGTAACATTATAATTAAAATGGCACATGACTACAACTGAAACAAGTCATTTAAAAATGTTAGATTGCACTGGATTATTACTTTACTATTGATACTGGATACTACCTGACTTTTCAGCCATATGTGTTTTTTCCCTAACCACAAAGTTGGAGGCACACCATTGTATAGGATATTGGATTCCATAGCATTAAGATTTCCCTTTACTTAAATTAGGAGATTCAAACCTGTTCTAGCATAACAATGCCAATGTGCACAAATCCAGCTCCTTGAACATATGGTTTACATGGGTTGGATTAAAAGATCAACAGTGGCCTGCTATAAAGCTCTGGCTTCAACCCTATCAAACACAATTGGGATAAACTGAAATTCTTACTGCACCCCAGGCCTCCTCACCTACATCAGTACCTGACTTTACGAAAACCCTTGTAGCTAAATAACACACAAATATCCACAGGCACACTCCAAAAACCTAGTGGAGAATCTTTTCATAAGATTTGCATATATTATAAGAGCAAATGGGGAATAAATGTGGAATGGGATGACGTAGGGTCCGGTGTCCACAATCTTTGTCCATACAGTGTGTGTGTGTTTCTGTGTGTATATATAAAAAAGTAACATCTGACTTGATCTGTCAAATACTTTTGGCTTTCCATATCATGCTTAATTCATTAGCTTATGTTAATTCGTAAATCAATAGTCTTAGCTACTTAGCTGACTATAAAGATGCCACTTACACATTATCCTTAGCATTACTGAGTACAATAGAAAATTGTTACACTGTATAACCTCTGAAAATCTGGCTAGCTACAGCACTATAGTCTAGCTCACTCAATTGATAGCACCTTCTAGACTGAATGCTGAGCTGTGAAATGCTTCCATGTACACGTTTTTGCATAATTGTACTGACTGTTGTCACCTCAGTACAAGTAAAAGAAATATTATTTTATTATTCTACTAAAAATATTGTCACCATGAGCCAGGTTCCTTGAGTACTGTAAAGAGACGATGTGTAATTTGTTACATTCCAATTCTGGGTACAGTTGAGATACAATTTCCTTTTCATTTTTTTCTTTTTTTTTTTTCTGGCATTAAAATAGTGCATAGATTGCTTTTTTTTCCACTTCTTGTTCTTGTTCTTTTAATTTTTTTGAAGGTTCGATGTGTAATTTGTTACATTCCAATTCTGGGTACAGTTGAGATACAATTTCCTTTTCATTTTTTTCTTTTTTTTTTTTCTGGCATTAAAATAGTGCATAGATTGCTTTTTTTTCCACTTCTTGTTCTTCTTCTTTTTATTTTTTGAAGGTTCAAACTGTCACATAGCACTATTAAACTGTCTGGATTACTAAAACATTTTTTTAAAGTGTATTTTACATTACCATCTTAGCACATCCGTATGCGCTTTTCCCATACTGTTACTTGACATAAAAAAAAAATAAAAAATTAAATAAATAATTTTTTTACTATAATGACCATCCGTAGGTGTAATCTTGGCATTGTATAGAAACATAAATGGAATTAAAACAGCGAGAATAATATCACATAACACAAGGGGTTGCAGAGGGCCTGAACATTTCCCTAAACCCAATCTGAGTGTCAGAAGTGTGCCACCTGAGAGTATAAGCGGAGGTTCGCTGAGGAATAGCAGGATTTTCTGCATTATGCAGCACATATCCCCCCGCCCCCCCCCGCCCCCCCTTTTTTTCTGCAGCTCCCCCCCCCCCCCCTGTTTTTCTGCAGCTGAAGTAATTGTTAATCTCCCTAGTGCCCTGGACTTCAGCACCTGGTTACATAGTGTTGCTGCTGGTTAATCTGCTCACACGAGTTCTGGTGAGAGGTAGACCTCAATTAGCTCGGTTCATTTAGTAAGTGCAGAAGAAAAGAAAAAAAAAAACGCAGATTTAGTGAGCAGAACTTCTTATAGGTCTTTAAACTTCTTTTGAGTGATCTCAGTAAGTAATAGAATTCGTGGCTGACAAAGAGAGATTAAATACCCGAGAGAAGCTGCAGACTGTGTGTGTGTGTGTGTGTGTGTGTGTGTGTGTGTGTGTGTGTGTGTGTGTGTGTGTGTGTGTCTGAGATTAGAAAGAGTCAGAGGGTTAATATGAAAATGCTCTGCCTCAGGTGAGAGAGTAAGGTAAAAGAGGTGGTGGAGGAAAGGGGGAGGGTTATATACAAAGGAACAAAAGTGGGGAGGAATGAAGGAAGGAAAGAAGGAAGGAAGGGGAGGCTCAGAAGTAATATAACTAGAAAATAAAGGAACTTTGAGTGCACTAAAAGCAGCCAATGGGTGGAGCGCAGAAAAGGGGACGTTTGTAAATCAAAACACGATCCCGCAGGTAGATGTGGCAGACGAGAGAACCTGAAGGATTGCACATGAAGGAGGAGGGGAAAAAATGTAAATAAAAAACATCAAATAGACAGAAGAAGAACAGGCGAGATAAGGATAAAGCGAAAGAGCGTTGTGTTACAGTCTGGTGACGTTAGAGTTGTGGCTGCTGAATGAGAAACACAGAAGAAGGAAGTACAGAACTGTTAGCTAGCTGAGGGAGTGGGAGTAATCCCTTGCGAGAAAGTGGATAAAGTGACAAAGTGAAAGAGAGGAAGAGAGAACCAAGTTAAAGAGAAAGTGGCGGGACACGGCAAGATTGTTTAAAATGAAACTGCAAGCAAACACTCACAGGTAGAACAGGATACAGAGAGACGGCGACACAGTACGATACTCGAGACAGACAGCAGCAAAAGGAGACATAACACAACCATGTTGATAAAAGAGTACAGGATATGCATGCCTCTAACTGTGGAGGAGGTAAGTGTGTGTGTGAGAGAGAATGTAAGTGTGTAAGTGCTGACGTTCGAATTTCCTCTTTGTTTACATGGTAAACTCACACAAATGTCCACGTTCAAGATGTTATTGTACTCGTTACTCTCTGAACTCTGTGAACTCAGAGCCACCAACTCGTCCCGAGTGAATAGTTTAAGCCTTTGATCAGAGACAAATAAAACTTTAACTGGGAAAATTGTACGTTGAATAACAGCTCCAGCGTGTGTGTGTGTGTGTGTGTGTGTGTGTGTGTGTGTGTGTGTGTGTGTGTGTGTGTGTGTGTGTGTGTTTTCCCTTTCATTAAACAAGTCAGACAGGTTAAAATGTTTATCACTGCAGGCTATAAGCAGAAATCCCACAAAACATATTCATCAGGCTTTTTTATAGGAACATCAACCCAGATGAACAAGTCGGCCAGCTTTCACCTCAGATGCTGTCTGGTCGGGTTGGTTGCAATTAATCGGATGAATGTTGAGATAATAAAATCCGCCGATGCATTCGTAGTCACCACGAGGCCGAATGTTGAGATCTTGGCATGTCTTGTTCCTTTAGGCTAAATGTTGAAAAAATAACACCAAAAAAACCCTGAGTGTATCATAATGAATTATTTGTTCTATATCAATAAAGCACTATATATGCACAAATTAAAGTGCAAATGTAGGAAAGCGTCACTGACTGGTTTTGATGAGTTAACAGTGGGAGTGGGATTATTGGAAATGATATTTCGCATTACTGAGGCACAAAAATAGCTCACTTTTATTTTAACATGACAATGCAAACAATAAAACATTAAAATCGTTTATAAAATGATTATTTATATAAGAGACACGGCTTATATTCAATATTTCTGTCTCGTATTAGTTCCTTTAAGTTGCTTTATTAAAATAACAAATATTTGGCGCATTTGTGTTGCCGAGACTTGTGTTTATGTAACATGTGAGAAAGAAAATACTAATGGCAACTAGCATAAAGAAGAAGAGGTAGAAAAATATGAAGAAGGTAAAGGAGAAAAAAAAGAAGAAGAAAAGAGAGAAACTCTTTTCTCTCTCTATAATCCAGTACAAAATTGGTCAGCTGTACATGATCAACAAGCACAGCGACGAGCAGAGTGGAGAAGGGGATGGTGTGGAAGTCATCCGGAACGAGCCAGAAACACACCCTAAATACGGGTCTGGCCAAGTCACTGAGAAGCGTATTTACCTCAGCAGGTAAGATGACACACACCTATCGATTACACTATCACTATTATCTCGATCTACCTGATCATTTGGGGTTTTTTTCTGTAAGAGAAATGACATTCCATATGTATAGAAGTACAAGCTAGCCTATTAAACATTGTAAGACAATCAGCATCTATAATTTCCTGGCTAATGCTTCTTTTACTTCTATTACCCCTTAACTTCCTTACCTTCATCAGCTGTGTCAGGTAGCATATCGGCGGAACGTGGAGTCTTTATCTTAACACGCTTACAGCCCTAATTATTCATCTTTTATAACATTTAATTTGTAGGCAGCTGTCTTAAAACCCTAACCTTTACTCAAACACATACTCATTTCCTCTCGCTCTTTAAGACGGAGGAAACTGCAGCAGCAGTGTTTGTGCTTTTTTTTCTTATCTTTTTTAAATATCATTCATCAGTGACGCTCGAGTACAAATTGAATGCTATTCCATTCGAAATCCAACTGTAAACTGTGTTCAGCGCCATGGAATGAATGAGTTCCGGCAGTTCTTATATTTGTACATAGAACTATTTATTTTTTTCAGGCTCCAAATCTAATAGAATCAGTGTTGCATTCTCGCAAGCATTAGCATTTAGATTATGCATGCTGAATCAGGAGTAAATGTAAGAATGAGTAAATAATTGCAAAGACACATATTTGTGAAGGAAAGTACTTTTGGCTCAAATGGCTTGAGAATTTTTTCCACTCTACTCTGCTCTTATCTGGACTGCGGGATACAACTTTCTACAAATCACCACACACACACACACACAAAACACAAAACACAAAACCCAGAAACATAACCTGCATGAACACAATCCTGAGAGGGCTCAGAGTATAAAACAAAAATAATGTTACCGGCAGAAGTCGAATACATTTTTTAAACCATCACTTTGTTAGAAAAGGCAAGAGAAGCACTAAGACTCTGGTTTAATGATCTGATCAGGGGTTAAAACCCCAGCAGTGCCAATCTGCCACTGTTGGGCCCTTGAGCAAGGCCCTTAACCCTCTATCTGCTTCAGGGGTGCTGCATAACGGCTGACTCCAGATTCCTAACAAGCTAGGATATGTGAAGAAAAGACTTTCATTCTGCTGTGTTTATGTGATAAAGGCTGCTTTATTTTGCTGAAATAATGACTATAGGGGAACAGTTCAGGCTATAGGAACATGTCCTTTAGGCATCAGAGCGACAGAGGAAGAAAAAAAGAAAGAGAGAGAGAGAGAGGAACACTGTGGACATGACAGTCGACATGTACAACTTTTTTCCTCATATGTCTTGTTTGCGCCACCCACCCATCTACACATCTGTTCCTACATCTATCACTGTGTTCCTGCGGTTACAAATCTGCACTGCTCTGTCATTTATTACAGTACAGAGGTCTTGCTTTCTCTCACTCACTCTCTTTCTCGCTCTGGATGGCGTTTTTGTCTTTGTGAAACGTTCATTTTATAGCCTACAAAGTTTTATGTGTCAGAGGTCTGCCAGCAGTTAACAGCCTTCGTTTACTTTATTCCACACCTCTGACAACTCGAACAGCACAATAATAACTGATCAAAATGTCTGATAATACTTGAGTTTCTTTTTCTCTTAGTAAATTACCATCCTGGATAAAGAAGTTTGTCCCTTTGATCTTCTATATCACGGAAAAAGCTTGGAATTTCTACCCATACACTATCACAGGTAAGTAACAGTAACCCATTACATACTGCACATATACATATCAATCATCCATATGTGGGTCTTCCTCAAACTGTTACCAGAGTCACAGAGGCACATAATTGTACTTGTTGTCTTTGGATGTGGTAGCATTCAATTTTCCCTTCAACTTGAAGTAGGAGACCCAAACATGTTCCAGTCCCTGTGCAGAAAACCAACACCATAAACATATGGTTTACATGGGTTGGAGTGAAAAATCATGCTTGTCCTGCCTTAAAGCTCTGACCCCAATTGGAATTCTGACTGCACCCCAAACGTAACCCTAAATATGGATCATATATTGAATGGAATGTTCAAAAAGCAAATATTAATGTAATGGTCAGGTATTCATACATTTTGGTCCATAAAAATAGTTTACATAAATATACAGACATGAACGATGTCGTTTGCATTAAAAACAAAAACAAAAAAAAAAGAAATATTCAGATTAAATATTTCTACATGTCTTTTTTCAAACGTGCTATTCATAAGTGACAATGTATCTGGAAATATGTCAAATGCTTTTTTGGCAAGGCACATCAGCTGTATGTTCACAGATACAAAAATAAAAATGATGCCTGTTGTGAACTATGGAGTGGCTGCTTTACTGCATCTGGTACAAGGAGTCTGGTACAGGGCACAATAAAATCACAAGACTACTAAGCATTTCTGGAACAAAACGTACTGCCCAGCATCAAAAACATCTGCCTCTGTTGGAACTTTCACAGGGATAATGACCTAAAACAGCCCAAAATATAATGAAGTAGGGGAAGCGGTAGCTCAGTGGTTAAGATGTTGTATCAGATGGTTGTGAGTTCAAATCCCATCACTGCTTGGCACTTGAGCAAGGCCCTTAACTCTCAACTGCTCAGTTGTATGAATGAGATAAATGTAAGTTGCTGTGGATAAGGGCATCTGCTAAATGCTGTAAATGTATTTGGAGACTATGGCTGAGTTCTTCTTCTCAGCTATGTTCCCACTGATTACAAAGACTGAACCTTTTGAGTGCACAAGGGCTTACAAGCCCTCATCTTCATTCCCATGACATATCAACAGTAAAATATATATGTTCCATTTTCATGAAAAAGACGAGTGATAGAAACTGGATTGTGTGCTTTAAATGTAAGAACTGAATAACAGAAAACACAGGATTTCCCTATGGCATGCCTGCTATTGAAAACACTTCATGAATGGTGTTGCCTGTTTGTTTGCTTTCTTTTTAACAAGTCTGTTACACATACCTATGTGTGTGTAATGGTTTTACACTATGTCTACAGTTAGACTCAGTGCCATTAGGTTAATGATTTCATAATAGTGCTTTATTATATTTTTATCTGTATGTTTTTTTATTATGTTGTATATAAGCTGTGAGAAATGCTTAAGTCGGTGCAACTGAGCGTGCACGTTCCTTATCCTGCGCCAGAGAAATCCTTGACCGTAGCTCTCTCTCTTTTTGTTTTTCCCTCCTCATTCGTTCCTATTCCACCTGCGTCTGATGGCATTGTTGCTGCAGAGTACACAGTAAGTAGCCTTGTATACCGACTTTAACTCAGATGCAGTCCTGATGCACTCAATGACCATCTGAATGTACACTATAACCAGCACTATCTCTCCCTTCCTCTCTCACATTCTCTCTCTGCCTATATATCTCTTTCTTTCTCTCCTCCTCTTTTATCTCTCTGCCCAGTGCTCCTTCCTTCCCAAGCTGAGCATCAAAATCGAGACGCATTTTGAAAACAACAATGGGAGCAATGAGAATGTAAGTACAGTGGTGATAATATGTGCACACTGCGAGTGTGTGTGTGTGTGTGTGTGTGTGTGTGTGTGCGTGTGTACTTTTAAAACACAGCTACCTATTCATCCACATGCTGTGCCCTCACGGTCCTTGTAAGAGCCTCTCTGCTTCTAACCTTCATCCTGAAGAAGGTAGAAATACTGTGAGAAGAAAGTTTGGCGCTGTTTCAGTTAAAGAGACATGTTTTAAAAGAACAGGGCTGTTGGTTGGTATGTGGTGAGTGAGTAAAGCAGGTTTTGATAGTGTTGATGTTGGTTTTGGATGCACTCAGTGACTGACAAAAACTTGGCTCAGCCTCAAAGTGCCCTCTCCTATTAAGCCATGCAAATTATGGCTGTACAAGTCCCAACCTGCCTCTGCCGAGCCATCGTTCTAGATCTTCCCACAAATAGACTACACACACCCAGACATTCTCACAGCATGCCGGGCGAAAAAATGTTCCGGTGCTCAAACACACGAGTTCACAAATGTTTGCAACAGGGTAATGGGAAACAACACGCATGAAAAGTGTCAACACAAGAGCAAGAGCAAACAATAGAGCAATGCTTCAGAGTGAGAACGACACAGACAGTGAGACACAGCGAGAGAGAGATAGAGAGAGAGAGAGAGAGAGAGAGATTGAAGGCAGCGCAGGCAGAAGGTAGAATAAAAAATAAATAAAAAGAGGAGGAGGCAGGTCAGAGACTCGTACACAGAGACTGATATTGCAGTAGTCACTGATGACAGAATCCCATGCTGCTTGTTTTTATCCTGTCCAGCTCTCCTCACTTTCATCCTGGCTGCTGTAAAAGGCACCTGCTGCGCCGCAGAGCCAAGGCCGCTCTGCCTCTGCTCCCTCGGTGGCTCGCTCTCAATTGCGAGGTGAGCAGACTTGGGCAAAGATCCCTTCGCCTGCAGTCGTTTGCATAAATCACTGGCTTTTGAATTCAGCAGACTTTCGTCATTGTATGTTTTCCATACAGTGTCATGCCAAGGGTGTGCTCGAGAACGTTGCTACAGTTGATGTTGGTATGGCTTAGGTGTAACACGGGCATTCCGTTTCAAGTTATTTTCGTATTGTTTAGTATGTTACATCATTTCCATACTCATTTTTTCTTTGTTTGTTTGTTTCATCAAACCCACGATGCGTCTATTTGGCTTTGCAAATTTCTGCAATGACAAATGATTTCCAGGCTTCGGCACATTTGGCTGTTGGCTTTTAGTTTACAGACCCCATTGTGAGGATGTTAAATGATTGTGACTTTCATTCTCGCCCTTGCCATGCTGTGCTGTCACTTGCACGGTCATGTGGCTCTCTTTGGTGTCACCTGGGCAGGTGTTCGAAGACAAGCCCACACCGCAAGACAGCGTCTGCTTCTTGGATATACTGAGTGACCCGATTCCGGAAAAGTATTACAAAAAACATGAGGTACCCACTCACACACACACACACACACACACACACACACACACACACACACACACACACATGACTTATAAGGACCTTTTATTGGTCTAATTATCAATGCTTACATAGAAATATAACCGTAATCAAATTCTTAGTATCCAAATGGAAAATTTGGCTTTTGATATATTTAAGAAAAGATTGAGGAAAAGTCAAATGTCCCCACAAGGTCAAAACTGTCACATACTGTATTCCTATCCTTGTGGAGACATCAGGTCTTAACCAATCTATACACACATTCCCAAACACAAAAACATTCTACTATAATCGGTTATAATGTGAGAAATATCTAAAAGCCAGATACTAAAGATACACTATACACACACAACCACACAGGCACACACTCCATAACACACATACACACACACGACTTATAAGGACCTTTTATTGGTCTAATTATTAATGCCTACATGGAAATATAACTGTAATCAAATTCTCAGTATCCAAATGGAAAGTTTGGCTTTTGATATATTTAAGAAAAGATTGATAAAAGTCAAATGTCCCCACAAGGTCAAAACTGTCACATACTGTATTCCTATCCTTGTGGAGACATCAGGTCCCAACCCCTCTATACACACATTCCCAAACACAAAAACATTCTGCTATAATTGGTTATGATGTGAGAAAGATCCAAAAGGCAGACACTAAAAATACGATATACACACAACCACACAGGCACAGAATCCATTACACAGACACAGACACACACACACATTTATGCTATTATCTTTTTGATTAATTTCATTAATTTATATAGTACTTTTGCTACGAAAAATCCACACCTACAACTCAAAAGAAGTCATTTTTCTTAATCCTGATTCCCCAAGGTCAAATTTAGTCTCCGTAAGCAGATAAATACATGCTTACACACACAAACACACACACACTGTAGAGATAGAGAGGAAATTTTGGTTTGGAGTAGTAAATCATTAAACAGCGCTGTGGACTTTCTTGTTTATCATTGTGCTTAACAGCCGTAAATCTAACGGGCGAAATCATTTGACTGTTAGGGGTTAGTTAGGACGCTGCAACAAAACCCCATACTAGGAGTGCTCCTTCTGCTAATTATCACAGGGAGGCGATGCATCATAGGTGGTCTGCGTAATTACCACAAGGCCATAGGGCATACATACTTATTACTACACATGAGATTAGACAAGAAATCTATCTTGCTATCGGAATCTGAGAGAACACAACGTGTCCTCTCTCAGGCATGAGCATGTGTGAATGTATGGAATATGTGTGTGAATGATTACCCTCGCAGGACTTGAGCTGCTGGGTGTCAGACAGGACAGGGCGTGGCCCCCTGGTGGATGGCTGGAGAAATAGCACCAAGCCAATCATGTGCTCCTACAAGAAAGTCCAGTGCAGCTTCGAAGTCTATGGGTTCCAGGGCCGGACCGAAGAGTTCATCCACAGGGTGGGTTTCTAGGATTAATCTATTTGGCACTGTTATATAATCACTGGTGCCCGATGTAAAATAGTGTTTCTTGCTTCCACTGTAGAATATCCGTGACATCCTGCTGGTAGGACACAGACAGGCAGTAGCATGGATGGACGAGTGGCATGGTGAGTGTAAATGCTTTATAAAAAATGTATAAATGAAACCTTTATTTTTAAGTTATCCCATTCAATCTGTCTGTCTCTTTTAATTTATAAACCGTATTAACTAATATCTGCACTTACACTGCTCCCTGTTACTCTCAGGTAAAAGGAACCTATGCATTACCTCTATCTTATATCTATCTATCCTCTATCTTATATCGGTGTTTCACAAAAAAAAAAAAAGAATGCTTTTTATAACTGTACTTCACATTAAAGTATATAAAAGGGTCCCTTTGACCCTTGGGTTAATTACATTGCTTTTCTCGCCAATATGAGCATCTTCTCAAATCCAAGCGATTCAAGTGGGTACAATGCAGCTTTATTCAGGCATCATACATACGCTGCACCTCCTGCATAATAAAGCACTAATGTGATTTGGTGTGTGTGCCTGGCTAACATGGCTTTGCATTTGCATTGTGGCAGGGATGAACCTGGAGGAAGTGAGGGAGTTTGAGAAGCAGCTGCAGCAGAAAACAAACCAGAAGATGAAGGATGGCATTAGCATCTCAGGTACTGTCTCAAAAGCTAGAGAAAAAGGATCCAGGGAGGGGGAGTGATTAAGAGTGGCAGTAATCGAGAAATAAAGAGCGTGCCTGAGGATAACAGAGAAGATCCGGAGAAAATATGGAAGGGAAGGACTGGTAGAACAAGTGGGTAGTAGTGGTGATCTTAAATAATGTGGTGCTGCCATGCTTTATCAACTCAGCTGGTCTTTATACAAACAACATAATTCATCCTCCCATGCTATGCTACAATAATGACACTACTGGCATGCTTGAGCGCGTGCGCGTGTATGTGTGTGTGTGTGTGTGTGTGTGTGTGTGTGTGTGTGTTTGTGTGTGTGTGTGGAGGGTCATTCAGAGCCTCCTACAATAATGACACTACTGGCATGCTTGAGCGCGTGCGCGTGTATGTGTGTGTGTGTGTGTGTGTGTGTGTGTGTGTGTGTTTTGTGTGTGTGTGTGTGTATGTGTGTGTGTGTTTGTGTGTGTGGAGGGTCATTCAGAGCCTCCCACCCGCTTCTGTTGGCAAAAGTGCAACAGCACACAGTGCTAATGATAATCCTGATAATAATTACAGTCCAGTGGGTGATATCCCCTGACTTTGAGCTCCTGATGAAAAACCATCATACTCTCATCTAACAGCCCACAGGTCCTAAGGCAGCATGTGCCTCTACTGCCCCTTTAGGCAAAGCAATGCCATTGCTCCTTACTCAAACCACACTATCGAGAAATCCCCTCCACTCCATATCCGGTCATGCATTTTACTCTGTGGAACACGAGCACCTGCAAATTTTTAACCTCAAATCTTAAAACAAGCAGAATTCCCCAAGCAGAGGGTTATTTAAAAGGGTAAAGAGAGCGCCGTGCTTTCGATTCGTCTGCGCATGTTTGAGCGTCTCTCCACAGGCATCTCTTTTTTGTTGATTTTTCATCCACACTCTTGTTCCCCCTTCCACCTCTTTCACAGGCTCAGTTGCTCCTGTACGTCCCTCCTTCTCGCGCTCGGTCTCAGTCACGGATGCGTCGTCACTGAAGAAGATGGGAGTGAACACAGTGGATATTACAGACTCTTCATCATCATGTTCCTCCACATTCAAGAGCCCTCAGAGGCTGAATTCATCATCAAACTAATGCCGCACTACTGCCTGTTAAATCAAACACACCTGCCTGTTACTTTCCAAAGCTGTTGAAGAATCCATTAGGACATGCACAATCAGCAATATGTTTTAAAGCTATAAGCTATGCACAGATGTGTTTTTTTTTTTTTTTACTGTTGCAAATTCATTCTCTCTAGCTAGTTTTCTCTATTAATCATAGATGATGAAGGTAAACCTCTTACTCAAAAACACATGAAGCAACCACATCTGTATGAACTGCTGCTACATTAAACAGACAGTGCTTCCCAGCTGCATTAGCTATCCTATATCTATGCCTTAGAGTAGCTGGGCTTGTTTAGATAGACATAGAACAAAAACCTTACCATTTATCCCACCCTCAAGCACTACCAGTTATACTCTTTGAGCCTGCCAGTTATAAACAGCGTTGACAATGTCAGTGAAGTCAAAAACCTTAGACAAACAGATGTTCCCTTCATTAAACCCTGCTAGCATTCTATATTGTTTACACACCCTAACACCTCCTCATTTGCTTCTCCGTTTGACCCAGATCGACAATTTGTCTTTACATGCCTTCAGGCCTGCTTCATTAAAACTTAACTATTTTATACCATTAACAGGACTCACTAATGCACCAGCAATATCTACAGTACTGTCCACTTCCTGCATACGTTCTGCTTTTTTCCGTTTTCCTGTGCAGGATTTTTAGATCTGCAAAACAAAGAGGTATTTTTTTTTAATCATTCACACTATGGTGCACATTGTAAATTTCGATTTGACATCGCAAAACAATACCTGATCTTGTGAGGAATGCAGAATTATGCCTGTGCAGTTGCAGTGTAGACATATGGCATCATTACTGAACATGCTAATGGGTTGAGTGGAACACACAAGGTTAACCATGTTAGATTTTTTTGATATATGTAAAGTATGAGCACCAATATTACAGTCAAAAAAACAAACGTGTATGTAACTAAAGTCTGACCAGCTGTTTTTGCCTGGATAGATTAGAGGGCATTGGTCCCGAGATTTTAATGCCTAACTGAAAAACCTTGGATAAATGGCCCAACATTTCCTGATTATTACATACAGAATAAGAAAAAAAAATAATTCAGGGATTGCATTGTTTTACGCTGATCTTTTAGTTCTGATTTTGTTAAATTTACCTACTGTTATGTGAATTACTTCAATGAAATCAAAGTGTACATATCCAGCTCAATTGGCAGGAAAGTTGATCCCATCCAGGGTGACTTTTTTCACAATGAGTCCAGGGTTATTGGGACAGGTTTCGAATCCACAGTGTCCCTGATAAAGTGAAAGATAAAGATGAATGAATGGGTATCCAGCCAAACCTTTACTCACCTGAAAGAAAGAGTCATGCTACTTTTAAATTACTTTGAATAAGTTTTTTTTCCCCTCTGTATTTGTATTGTATTTAAACCCTTTCCAAAACTGTGTGGAACTACACCATATTGCCTTAAAATGTGGTCCAGTCTCTCTTTATGTACATATTTACCATTAGTTAGAGTCTGATTTGCTGCCTATTCATTTTTTTTTTTTAGCTACCAGAATGCTAATCTTATAAACAAATCATACATAGCCAGGCAAACATTATGAATCATAGCCATTTAATGTTAGCAAATAAGCAAACTTACCTTAGTACACTTTTTAAAAAATGTGAGAGTTCATGGATTCCATGAATGTGAAGAAAACACCTTTTATTTGAGGCTTTTTTCACTCTTACATACCAAAAGCTTTTACTGAGGCAGAGCCAGAGAGGATTTTCCTCCACTTCAACACTGCTGTATCTATTTTCACACACTGGATCATGTTTTGTTTTTTGTTTTTTTGGTTGATTACTTTGATTGAATGCCTCAAATTGAAATGTATAATAATAATGTATAATAAAAAAGGGCAGATGCACATTTACTTGATTATATCATATATCATTAGCAAAATGAGAAAAGAACAGACTGAGTACTCTGAAGCTCTTAATCCACATTTTGAAAGATAATACAAAGTAATGAGGTAAACTTATACTAGTATATTTCACTACAAATAAAAAACAAATACAAATGAGCTGTAAAATATATATATATATATATATTTTTTTTAGTAAAGTAGGTCTGGGGAGCTGAAAGAGAAATGTTTGATGTAAGAATGCTGATGTAAGTTTGTATCATTATTGTCATATCAGGGAAATGAAACCAGGATCTTCCATTTGTGATTATTGTGTGACATATTCTACTAAAACCCCATAGACGAGTGTCTGTGCCGTTCAGTTACAGCCGTCTCTTTTATCTCTTTGATCTTGTATCTCTAGCATCGGACATCTATTTCTTCTCTGCTATATCTGTTTCCTCGCAGCAAAATGTACTCTGGTGTTACATGGAGTTTACTGAGAGAAGAATGATTTTTATGCAACTGTCTCTTAATTATATAGCATGAACACATAAAGTTTGAGTTACTAGGTTAGAGGAAAAGGTTTATCAGCTGTAATAGCCATAGTGTCTGATTAGTGGGTGCTGATGTTTGTGCTACACTATGTGCTTCTCTTTTTCATTTTTTTCCCCCCTTTCCCTCATTTTCCTTCTTCCGCCAAGGAAGGATGCCCCAGTGCAAAAGCCTTTCGCAGCCGGTTTATAAATGAGATTAATTAAAGCGATTCGCATAAACACAGCCACATTGACTTCCAGTCTTACCGACACACATGTGCGCCAATCGTTGGATCACCTGTCTGCCAACTAAATTAAAGTGAAAAAGGCTGTTGGGAAGGTATTAAGTACTTCTGGTATGCCCTTAAACCAATATTGCCTGAACCCCAAATGACCAAACAACCCTAATGAGTTCAATTGATGTTGTTCCTGAATGAAATGGCGTCATTTGTCACTTCAAACACTCTACATCACTAACAAGCAGATGGTCTAATTCAGTTCATTTGTGCAAGACTGGATTGGTTTGAGAAAAAGGACAAAGCATAATGACAAATAAAAGTACTTCTACTGTACTAATAATTCATTTTAAATAAATGACTCAAGATATTACAAGAGTGAAAGAAAAAAAAAGATTTATTAGAAAGCTGCAATGATTAAAGACCATCCAGTGAACTTGTTGATCGCTCAGTGGAGAAAAGACAGAAAGGCTACGTTAACCTGGATAACCACTGTTATATCTCACCACAAAATAAAACATCTTACCATACACAAAATTAACTTTGAGGCAGATAGGCTTCAAAAAGCTGAGGCTACATTGGGCACAGACGTACCTACATTGGACTGCTGAAGACTGGTCTGATGAATCTGGATTTCTGCTGAGGCACACAGATGGTAGGGTCAAAATTTGGCACCAACAGAAGGAATAAATGGAACCAATCTGCCTCGTGTCCACAGTCGATACGGATCAGAACCTCAAAGAAATGATTCCAGTATCTTGTGGAATCCATGCCAATTAAAAATTGAGGTGGTTTATAGAGCAAAGCAAGACCCTGTCGAGTATTATTTATGTTCCTAATAAAGTGCTCATCTTTTTTGCTTTCAAAGAGAGATTAGAATAAGTGGCCTTGCATTTATATAACACTATACAGATAATGCCGCTAAAATCTGGGAGCAGTCTAGGATATTAATTAGACACCAGTCTTGGCTTTGTGTTGTCTGTGTAGATAGAGTTGTGCAGACAGATATCTATGGAGAGGGTTCATATCCAGCACAAGCCCCTAAAAGAATAAAAGATAAAAATGTATATCTGAATTTTGTGTTTAGAGATAACAAATTTGGACTCAAGTCCATTTGCACTCATTTAGATTTCTCAAAACTATTGGGACACCTGAATTTTCCAGCCATATCTCGTTCTTCTGTTACCACAAAGTTGGAGGTTTACAATTGTATAGAATGTCATTGGATGCAGCAGCATTCCATTTTTCCAGAAGACCCAAATCTGTTCCAGCATGACAACCTGCTTAAGCATACACAAAGAAAGCCCCCTAAAGATATGGTACACATGGTTTGATGGAGTTCTAACCTCGACCCTATTAAACACGTTTTGAATGAATTAGAACATTGACTGCGCCCCAGGCCTCTTCAATCTACATCAACATAAGCACACTCCAAAATCTGAAGGAACATTTTCTGGGAAGATCGGAGTCCACATAATAGCACATAAAGTAAATCCAAAGAAACATGTCAAGGGTCAAAATGAAAGAACAGCCATCACAGGAACTTACAAAAGCAAGTGTTGTCAAGACTTTGCTTTAATTTAAATGTTCATTCAATTTAAACAGAAAAGGGTAAAAGAGAAAGGGGAAAGGGCCCTCTGCTGTTCTGGATGAAAAATTTCCTTAATGGGTGTAACATGGATTTAATGTTTAAATGTTATCAGCATGCAGTGTAGATGCATTCTAACTAACCACATGTATAACAGTACATTATGGACTTGTGTTTAGATTGCACAAAATTACTTTGAAATATTAACTGTGATTGCATTTTTTGAGGCAAAATATACTGTAGCATCTAGAAAAAATGTGCTTTTTTAAGCTTAATAATTAATCAATATTATATAATTTTTATAGGGTTTAGAATTATAATTAATTGCCCATTTTAATTGATATAATTATTATTATAATTGATTTGATGTTTTATGAATTTTCATCTACCAGGTTTTCCTTATTATATAACAGCTACCTGCCTTGTAGGGTAAAAGCTTTCACACACATTATCCAAGACATGTCCAGCCAGCCAAATTTGGAAAGCTGCTCTTATCCATTATTATCAAATTTTCAAGTATCATCCTTCTATCCTCCTTTTAAAAAGCATACACATACACATACACATACACTTACATACATACATACATACATACATACATATACATATACATATATATGTATATATATGTAGCTGTATGTAGAGTGGTAGCTGGAGTGGTAGCTCCAGTGGTTAAGGCACTGGATTACTGATTGGAAGGTCGGGGGTTCAAGCCCCGGTATCGCCAAGCTGCCTCTCTTGGGCCCTTGAGCAAGGCCCTTAACCCTCTGTGCTCCAGGGGCGCTGTATCATGGCTGACCGTGCGCTCTGACCCCAGTTTCCAAGCAAAGCTGGGATTTGCGAAGAACAAACTTCACTGTGCTGTAATGTATATGTGACAAATAAAGGCTATTCTATTCTATTCTTCTGTATGTATACGCAAGACTCTCGAAACTGGTCTTGTAAGGGTCCATCAAAGAAGTTGAGTCCACGTGCTGTGTGTCAGGTGCAGAATTAGCTCCATCATTGCTTTGCATCATTGCATTGTCAGTGCTCAGACTATGAGCATGCCCGTTAACCCAAAAGGAAGCTTTTTTATAAGCTGGCTCACAAGAAAGCCTGCAAAAAAGTATGATAGAGACGACCTTTCCAAGAGCATGAACTACTGGAACCATGTCCTGTGGTCTGATGAGACTAAGGTTTAGATTTAGGTTTTGGTTTAGATGGTGTCCATAACGTGTGGTGATGCCCTGATGAGGACAACCAAGAAAATTGTGTCTTGCCTACTGTCAAGCATGGTGGTGGTAGCATCATGGTCTGGGGCTGCATTAGTGACCCCAAACATATTGCCAAGATGACAGCTGCTTTGCTAAAGGTAAAGGTGATGAAGTGGCTAAATATATCCCCTGACCTGAACCCTATTTAGAACCTGTGGTGCATCCTTAAACGGATGGTGGAAAAGCACCATGTGTATAACATCCAGCAGCTCTGTAATGTCATTATGGAGGAGTGGAAGAGGATTCTAGCAGCAACCTGTGCAGCTCTGGTGAATTCCATGCCCAGGAGGATTAAGGCAGTGGTGGATAACAAAATAACAACACTTTTGACATGTTTTGGCATGTTCACTTAGGGTGTTCTTACTTTTGTTGACAGATTTTTTGACAATAATGGTTGTATGTTAAATTATTTTCAGAGGACAGTAAATCTGTACGGCTATACAAGCTTCACATTGACTACGCTACAATATATCCAGGTTTCATTTCTATAGTACTTTCCCTTGAGAAGATATACAAAAATGTTTGCTGAAATGTGAGGGGTGTACACATTTTTGTGAGATACTGTAGTTCCCTTTTGCTGTTATAATAACCTCCACTCTCCTGGGAAGATGTTTCATGAGATTTTGCAGGGTGCTTGTGTAGATGTGTGATCATAGAGCCACAAGGACAATAATAAAGTCAGGTACTAATGTCAGACTTTAAAGGTACTGATGTAGGTGAACTGAGGAGGCCTGACGTGCAGTCAGTGTTTAAATTCATCCCAAAGGTTTTCAGTAGGGTTGAGGTTAAAGCTCTATAGCAGGTCACTTATGATCTATCACTCCAAACCATGAAAAAAAGTCTAGGCGGGGGGGTTTTTGTGTAAGAATTATGAACTAACATTATATTACTGATCTCCCATCTCCAATCCTGCATAAACACACATATTTACACATTGCATGTGAGCAAAGCAACCTTCCCCCCACACACACATCACCGCTAGCTCACACACTCCTCTGAGAGACGAGATGTTTGCAAGGCATTCATTGAAATTCAGATCCTAAATATGGCAATCAGCGCAACCATAAAGGATCCAAATTTAATTGGCCCACCCAGGGCATTAATTCCACAGTTAGTGCCGCACTGCAGAGCAACATATGCTCCCTAATGAATCCCAATGCTTCCTAATAGGACACATTTTATTGATCCACAAAGCCGGAAATACAGTCCCTACTAAATGCCTCCACATGAGTGTGTAGGGTCATGGGTATGGCACGTACCCACCGAGCGAAGCAACAAACACACTCCTGTACACATTTACAAAAATACCATAACACACACACACTTACACACACGTATATATAGCATCCCACACATGGGTCATTATGCATCATTATGGAGACTTCACCCTATGACAAACAGCCAAAAAGCCTCTCCTCCCCACACATGAGAGGAATAGTAATGAGTGTCGGAGAAAGAGAAACGTCCAGCCCATGCAATCTTCCCCATGCCACACGGTTCTCTCTGTAAAGACTCAATCATGCATTTCTTCCCCCCCCCTCTGCATTTCTGTTACAACATCAGCTAGCTGCTTCGAAATCTTTATCTCACTTCTTTTTTTTGTCTCTTTTTTATTTCCTTTACAGTTTTCCTTTCATCAGCTACACTTATCTCTTGCATTCAGATTCACACCTCCCAGCCTCCAGTATTTGCGTTCTGAAGCACAGAGAGAATTCTTTTTCATCAGATCTGGTTTCATCTCACATCCTTCCTCGTTCTCTTCTCGGTTTAGATGAATTCACAAATTGGTTTCGCTAGATGAAGATCAGTTTCCTAATCTGCCACAGGCCGTACCTAGTGCCGAACTCTTGCGCTATTATTAGAATGAATTATGTTTTGAGGAAAGTGGCCAAATGAGTAACCTATGCAAGTGGCTCATGCACACATACTAACGGATGCACATCGTGTTGCACTCCCACATCATGCATATTAACGAGTGCCTGCTCTCAGCATTGAGGCACCGAATGACCATGAGTAAACAAGCCTCTGACTCTGTATTTGATGCCCTTGTGGTATGAGCCACAGCAGAGTTGATTAAAATCCGAAAAAGAGAGACAAAAGGAAACAGGTGATTCAGCAAGCTGACCCAAATCAGTTCGAGTAATTTACACAACCGTATTTGTTACAGGTTGATTCAAGTAAAGGTTGTTGTTGTTGTTTTTTTTTGAGAAAAAAAAGGCTCACAGTGTTTTTTTTATTTGTTTTATTTATTTATTTTTATAATATGAGTAAAATGTTCAGTCCCAGGTTTATTGATGCAATCAGAGATGACAAGACAGGGTCAAAGAATGTAAACCATATACAATTGAAATAAATCTAACCCCCTATGGTTAGGGGTAAGGAAAGTTAATCCATTAATCCATTGTCAGTTGGCTCTTTATACTGGGCAGGGTTATGATGGATGAACAGCCTACACACATATCTGCTTTGAGGTAATGTAGCACAACCAATCCAGCTAAATGCATGTTTTGGGACAGTATGAGGAAATTCACACAAAACTCATGCAACTACATGGAGAATACACAACATTTTTTGTTCACAGGCAGCAACCCAATCTCAGGAGCTCTAGGACCCTGGAGCTATGAGCCTTCAATATCTAATACACTATAGTGCACTGCCCCATCATTTTTTTAAGGCAAAGCAAATTATCATTTGCCTCAATGGTTCAATCACTACAAATAAGCTCATTTATGCAACAGCACAACTGAGTGCTTTATTCTGATTGGAGGTTTTAAGGTGTGGTATTGTTTCTCAGTTAATGCTCAGGTAAGTAGTTCCAGGCAGGTCCTGACCACATAACAGATCCACAAAGCTAACCGAAATAATGGATGAGTTTTTACTACAGTACACGAAAGCACACAGATCTAACACCTTTTTTTTTATTATTTATAACTGCAGAAAATACAATACATAAATAAATAAATGTAGATAGTTGATTTATTTATTTATAATTTATTTACTTTTGCAGGTAAAGGAACAATGGACCATACTGTATATGTATATATCTCACGTGCTCTCGTTTTCTTGCTCTTTTTTTCTATTCCTTCATTAACTGCCGCCATCAGCAGCCTCCATTATTAGCAATTAATTCACAATGAATGCTAGACATTTGTATAATAAGTTAATTCTACACACAAATGCATTTCAAGGACAAAAGAATCTGCCAATATATACACTATATTGCCAAATGTATTGGGTCACCTGACCTTTAATGCTATAATGGTTCTTTTCCAAACTGTTACCTCAAAGCTGGAGGCACAAAATTGTACAGGCTATAATAGAATTTTTGCATTCGCTTGAATTTGGAAACCCAAACATGGTTTACATGGTTTAAAGCAGAAGATCTTAAGTGGCCTGCTATAGAGCTCTGATCTCATCCCTACTGAACACCTATGGGATGAATTGAAACGCTGACTGCTCCCCAGATCTCCTCACCTACATCAGTACCTGCCTTTAGTAAAACCCTTGTGGCTGATGAACACAAAGATCCATAAGCACACTGCAAAATCTAGTAGAACATCTTCCTGGAAAAGAGGAGGGAATTAAAAGAGCAAATTGGGACTGCAAAAAATGTGGACTGCAATGCTCAAAAATCACATACCATACTCTTGAAATATAGTGTATGTCTTGACATCTGAACATTTTAAGGTAAGGTAACTGTCGTATAAGCCATATAAACTTAACATAAACTTTTTATTAAAAAAAGAAATGCGTGATGCGGGTGGGGGTGGGGGTGGGGGGTGTTAAGGCAGTTATGTAAACAGTTTTAGAGACACATTTCCCTCAAACACATGGCTTAATTTCTCATTCAGCCCGTGCTTTTTTTCCCTTCAGTTCAAGCAGACCCCTCAAGCAATCTCAAAACGTTCTGCTTTGAACAATTTCCCAATATTTTTAACTCACTATGTGATTATTATATTAGAGTTGGTTTCAGTTGACTAATTTGATTGGTTGGAAGGCATTCTGAAAGTGCCTATATTTATTCTCTAACCACACTGGGATGCTTCAGTGTGCATATCGATCCACTCTGTACAGACTCTGTAAGTCTGTAGTTGCCATGTACAGTTTTAGTACAGTTAGTGACATCATCAGGACACCGAAAATGATACTTACCGTGACTATAACTTTTGGGCTTAATGAATGAAAAGCTCAGAAAAAGTAAAAAGACACATCCATTATACCAGAAACATAGAGGTAGAAATGACAGATTTGTACACATTTGACAGAAATGTACAGTGTGTGCGGAAATGTGCTATAAAGTGTGTATGGTGTCTCCTGGATCTGTTTAGAAGCAATATCATTTTAACAGTTGTGCAGTTGTGAATCTTGGCTTGTGCCTGGCATCTTGAACATGCATGTCTTTAAGGGTTAAACATATTCCTGCAATGATCTTGTGTACATTTCAAAAGTTCAGATACCCAGACGCACTTACTGGCAGCCCAGAGAGCCTGACCTTCAATGGATTCCTTTAGCTATGCATTTATAAATATTAACAGCCTGTGTCCTCATAGGCCAAACACTGAAGCTCATCTCAACAGCATCGCATGTAAGGTCTTGACTATCAACCTAACATGACTACATACCAGGACAAGGTAATGAGGTCAATGATTAGGGCAGTGCATGTGCTGCATGCTAGTGGAATCAGCCTACAGTGGCAAGAACTACAGAATGAGAAAATGAGTCGAACAGAGGGAAAGAGATGTGCAAGATAGACTCTACTTACTAAAAACAAATAGGATGGGAATGAAGAGGGCGGGGAGCATGTCGGGGAGAGAGGAAACGGGAGAGTAATGAAGTGACACTGTGTCAGAGATACGCTTCTGTAGAGCTTTTGACCTGAATCTGAGATTCTCTTGTTTAATTGAGGCTGTAATTACTCTCTCTCACCATTTCATTCAGATTGCTATCTACATACTGCAAGAGCTTATTATCATTAACTCAAGTGACTTTTCTAAATCTAACCTAAAATTCCCCCTCGCTCTGATCCTCTCTTCTCTTCAATACATATCAGTGCTCTTTGTCTGGCCCATCAAAATTGTTCAGGAAAGCCACAGTATGTATCAGCAAATTAAACTCAAGTCTACTTAAGTGGAAGGGATTGGTCCAAGTAAATGAGTTGCAATGAATTAGGCCAAACTGGGGAAAAAAAAAGAAGAAAGAAAAAAAAAAGAAACAAGCTAGGTGACTGGAACAGAATAAGACCAGAAGTGTGGTAATGACCTTGGGTGTTTGCCGCTGTTGACATATGTAGAGTAATGATCGTTATGTAATCATTTTCTCCTGGTCCATTTGGCTCCCACGGTTCCACCTGTACAAACAAGCATCCAGCAGAGACAACAGATCCGGCACAATGTGCTTCTGCTCAGCTAACACTCACGTTCCGGTGCAAAGCTTGCATTCATGCATTTTGATTTCACACTTTGACCTCTGTGCTAATGAAGCTCTGCATAAAGAAGGAGGAAAAGCATAGAGACAAGGGAAGCAAGACAGAGCCTGGGAAAAAGGAAAAAAAAGGCAGAGGAGGATGTTGGGGGGGGGTTAGAATGGAGTAGAAGAGCAATTACATTTGTGCCATTTTCTTCCACAATTGTTTAGCGCACAATATAGCGAACAATTGTGTTGCTGTATTGTATCGTCTAAATTTGGGATTAGTTCACCTTTGCTATCACTTGCATTACAGCAAATATACCATACACAGTTATTCCATACACCAGCCTCTCGCCTTTCTTCAAAGTTAATAAGAAACAGTGACCACTTACTAAAGACTGGCACTCAGGACTCCTAATATAAAATTGAATAAATGTCTTCTTGTGGAAAGCTTCAGATTTGTTAAATAGCGACATGATTCAAAAAATAAAAATCCATTTATTATTAAACTAAATCATACCTTGTCATTCAGGTCTGTGCAAATAAGAATAACCTGTGATTTGAATTACAGTCAGCGATTGTCAAAGCTGCTGACCAATCAGAATAAAACACTGGGTGTTAGTAGATATTATAGTGACTGAGGTCTATTCTTTAGTGGAGAACTTGATGAAAATCTGACAGATGGTGGCTGCTATCCAATTAAAATTTACAGTCCGCTGTTCAGCCGTCGCATTATGAGTCACATGGGGTAGAAATTTCAAGGATATGAACCGCGTTTCATTTTCCTTGAGAAAAAAGGCTGGTGCGTTGATCACATAAATAAAGATTGTGTTCATTGAGTCAACCTTGAGAACTAGTGACACAGAAATCATCCAAATCAGTCGTATCGCTGCATACACACATTAGCTGGTTTGAAGGAGGCCACTGCAGATGTTGCAGACGGGTTTTTAGATGCAATCATGTTTTGATTTTTGGATTGTTTTAAAAATCATATAAAATAAATGTATACATTTTCTTTTCATTTTCACATTTTGTACTTTAACTTCTCACTTCACTCTAATACCCAGGTTTTTTTTGGTACGTCTCAATTAAATTTTATATAATTCTTGCTCTAATACAATACACAAATTTGACAGAATCTCAAACAGGAATTTTAAATCTCTAATGGACAAACTACAGGCTGCAATTGCACGAAAAAACAATAGGAGGAAAAAAGCTTGAGACTGAAAGGAACCAGATTGTGGGATTTATATATATATATATACACACTCTTCTACAGGTGTATTATTACACGTCTACTACACCTTATGCACAAAAGTATTGGGACACCTGACTGTGTCCTGGGATGCAGTAGCATTAAATTTTTCATTCACTTGATCTAGGAAACCTGCTCCTTGACAGTGCCTCGGTCTGTGGGTCGACTGTTACCAGGCTGCAGAGAGAATACATAATTACATTATTTCTGTTTTTATTAATTATCTAATTCTAAACGATGTTTAATTTTGGAAAATTACCGGATTCTCTCAGCCACATCTGTCTATGACTCACTCTTGATGCACGTCATGATGCTTACCTCAGTCACATGTCTTACCTACAACCTAAAGGGGCTGCTCCGGCCCCTAACACATAATACTTTGCCGCTAAATACAAACCCCCAAGCAAGCAAAATGACCAAGAAACAACGTTTATTATTCACGTTTATTATTAAATTTAGAAAATACCAGTTTTTATGCCAGTCATATCATTTTATTTTGTTGTATTTATTTGCCACCTTAAAGGACGGTCCATGAAAATATTGTCTAACATTAAACTGGTCCTTGGCACAAAAAAAGGTTGGTGATCACCGGCCTAAACTACAGCCCTAATGAACACCTTTGGGATGAATTGGAACGCTGCACCCCAGGCCTCCTCATTCTACATCAGTACCTAACTTTATTAAAATCCTTTGTGTACATGAACACAAATCTCCACTGGAACATTTTCAAATCTAGTAGAACATCTACCCAGAAGATGTTTCTATAAAAGCAAACTGGTGCTAAATGTTGAATATGATGTTCAAAAAGTGCATTCAAATCTTAGGGTCAGGTGTCCACAAACTTTTGTTTATAGTGCAAGTAAAGGTTTTGAAGGGGAGTTCTGAATAAGCATGTCGGATTGAGACAATGTTATAAACACAGCAGCAGTTTTGTAAAAGCTACAAGTCTACAGTGTCCAGAAGATATTAAAAATAAACTCTAAAGGCTCCGTGGTTAAATACAGTTGTCTCCTGATTCATGTGAATGAGCATCGTGGGAAGGAGAAGCAGAGAAACACACTCTGGTCTGCCTTCAGTGGCGGATTGAGCAAATATGACCATGGCTGTGTAGAAATTAGCATTACTCAAGTTCAATGTAATGGAAATATGAAGGCTTGAAGGTTAGCTGCACAAAGTCTTTTTTGGCAACTCTATCTGACTGTCCTGCTCTGGATGTCAAAGTGTCAAAGATTCGCCTAAGATCTTTTTCATGCGTCAACATTCACACACACAGTAGCTACATTATGACCCTGCTGTGTGCATTTTTACAGGATCAGCTCGACTAAGTCTCTGATCATGCAGGAGCAATTAACACCCGGCCCCCTTCCCCTTACACCCTCTGACGCTGGAACGGAGAAGCAGCCACACGATGTGCTGTAAAAAATAAATAAATAAATAAATAAAATCGAACGAAGCTGACCTTCTGCCAGCGATCAAAGTGAAAGTGCGTTCCCCAGCAGATCTCCTGCAGTGGGAGGTTGGGAAAGGACACACGCCTGCAGGGACACACACACACACACACACACACACACACACACACACACACACACACACACACACACACACACACTCACAGATACACCTCTCTCACTGCTTTACACATGAAATGTGCCTTTTTGGTATTCATTTCCACGAAGCGGCAGAGTGAAGGTGGAGAGTTTTTTTTTCATTACACAGAAACTTGTAAGCCATCATTTCCAGTACATTTGGATTGTAGAGCACATGGTCTGCTACCTTGAGATGGAGAAATGCTTGACTTATTTTGATTCCTTTCTTTTGTTCACTTCAGGAACTCGGAAACTATTTTACCTTCTTTATCCCCCCCCCTCGCTTCATTTCTATTCCCTATTGAGTATGTCAGCTCCACTAGAGTAAGAGTGTTTAATCTCCGAAGAGCTTGGCGTCTGAAAGTATTCATCTTGCTTGGCTTTTTGTTTGAATCCGGGGTTTTCCTTGCATTTGTAATCTGAACTTGGGATGAGACAATTTTAAGAATCTTTCCAAAAATGGCTCTAATTCTGATTCCTGAAAATGTGGCCTTACTGTATATCGCTGTTATTTTACTATGTGGGGAAAATGTGCTTCGAATAAACTCATTTCAAATGTTCAATAGTCCTGACATCTTTATGGGGGGAAGATCACAGGTTTACAAACTCATTTGGCATGAACAATAAATAATGGTGTGTCTGAATAATGGTTCCTTTGGAATATATGTATATATATTTTTTGATGGTGGAAATGATTGGGACGCCTGATTTTTCCAACCATATGCGGTTCTTCCCCAAACTGTTACCACATTGTTGGTATGCAGTAGCATAACATTTTTCCTTCACTTGAACTAGGACACTCAAGTTCAAGTTCAGTTCCATGATCGCTGTGCACATAGCCAACACCATGAATACATGGTTTACATGGATCTTGAGTGACATGCTATAGCGCTCTGAATTTAAGCCTACTGAACACCTTTGGGATGAATTTCAGATCTCCTCACCTACATCAGTACCCACCTTTATTAACACCCTTGTGGCTGATGAACACAAATATACATGTATATAAATATACAAGCACACTCCAAAATCTAGTGGAACATCTTCCCAGAAGAGTGGAGGGAATTATAAGAGCAAATTGGGACTAAATGTTGAATGCGAAGGTCAAAAAGTACTCATGACCAGGTGTCCGCAAACTTTTGACAATATAGTATGTGTGTGTCTATATACAGTATATATTAAATGACACCAAAATGTCCTTAAATGCACACACGAGTCTGTACAAGTCTTATGCACCAGCGTTTCTTTTTTTCATGTAAACACTCAATGTATTATGATTGACTTTTTTTTTTGTTAAAAAATAAATAATTGCAGGTTGTCTGGCACCAGCGGAGACATTAGTGAGTCAGCTAAAGTTCTAGCTTTAGAAGCAACCTAGCAACCGTTTCTTCTTTCTACGTGCATGCGTGCATTTCCATTTTTATTTACAGAAGCGTTTTTTTTCCTATAATTCTGTACATTTCATTCTTTTTAAAAGCGTTTTTTTGCATGTGCACAGTATTGAGCAAACTCCCCCTCCCCCAATGTGGTACCCATATACAGTACATGCTGCATCAATATCATAATATTTCTGGTGAGATCCCCGTATGTGTATTTAATGACCTGAAGATTTGTGTATGGATTTCAAACAATATTGATTTTGTTTGTCACATTGAGTTAAGTGGGATCTAATTAACATTTTAACTTAATTAATCCATGCAGATGGTGGAACCTCTCTATCAAGATGATGAAGACAGATATGAATCATGTATGAATAGCTAAACTGTGGTTAATTAGTATTATCGAGTACTTAAGCTCTACAGTCTGAATAAATGTTTGGATGTACAGAATAGGTGTCAAATTAGGAAGGGTTTTAGAACAGACGCGTGTTTGCAGAAACGCTGGATTTCCATTTTAAATATAGGTTGACGATGATAACTGGAGACCCACACACCAGAGTGATGGAGTACATTTCGCTGCTGACTACGGCAAATTCAACAGCACGAGAAATGCTCGGCTCAGATAAAGTGATTGCAGGAAATAGTCTGGCCAAAGTAATTAAACTTCGCGGACGTGAGGCAAACCGGCGGCGGAACCTCGTCCGTACCGAAAAAGGGTGTAAAATCTGATAGAATGTGAAGTATGGCGAATAAAAAGACAGATCCTGCTGCTGACACTCCAAAGTTCTAGTGCAATATGGGCTTGGAAATGATTATTAAGAGCCTGAGGGGCAGGAATGTAAGATGAAAGCTCAGTGAACTTCATGACTACCGTGTGCTCATTTCAAACCAGCCAAACTGATTTGATTTGATATTTTTTCAGCATGGCTCTTCATATAACACTCGATCTGTGCAACATTATGGGCATCTGTGCAAGCGTTACGCTCGGGAGGATTTGAGAGCATCCGGAAAAAAAGGAGGTTGCTCTTTGTTTTTTTGTAATCTCACAGTGTTGTGTGAGTTTGAGATCATCTATTCCGGGTACTATTTCTCCTACTCTTAGTCGCGGCTCTGTTTATTGTGAATAACAAAATCCACGAGACAAATAAGACCAGATGGGAAAATCAATTAAGACTTTTATTTTTTTTTTCCTTAACATTTACAACACAGTCGAATAGATGAACATGAAAAGGTGTCAGAATGAATAATTTACTCAATAAATATGCTTATAAATTAAAATGTTTATATATTGTTTTTATTTGATTGATTAATGCACTTTGCTGTTTAAAAGCAAAGCTATGGAATTGAAATGCCCAGACCAAATATGACTTTCAGGAGAAAGACTGAACCTTTGCTATGGAGTGTAACAGTCACACTACACTGAGCAAAAGGCTGCTGAAAGATCTGGGTTATTGTGGATGATAAAACATTTGGAGATGTCCTCCTTAAGTAAATGGTATTGCTCGGTACAGCTAGGAACCAACGGCTTATCGATATGTCCGATATGTTATTCCACGAACGTTGCATCGGATTATAACTCACAACCTTATTTATAATAGGATTTAAAAAAGAGGGGGAAGGTTAAGGTTCCAAGCCGAGCCAAATGGCTTACATCCTGGTGTTATGAGCAAGAAGATATAATTTATAAGACATTTCCAGTGTCTCTGGGGGACCTATTGTAGAACTGAGCGTCTTGATGCCGTGCCGGTGCTTAAAACAATTACAGCTATTTAGAAGCAGACGGTAAGAAACATGGAAAGATCTTTTGTTCGATTAGGGAAATCACTTTACAACAGCAGAACACAGATAGAAACGAGTGCATTCGGGTGCTTAGGGCACCCTTACAGTGTGCAGGAGGTGTACTTAAAGAACATGTGCATGTTTGTATGAACCAAGGAACACTCGAAGAAGCAGCGAAGAAAAGCATACACACAGGGAGTGCATCCCCTTCCCTGTGAAGACACTCAACATGTATAAAGAGCCTGCGGATACTCACCCTCTCCATGCCGACGGTTCGTCTGGCGCCGAGGGAGTACGTAAGCCTGCAGGGGTTATTTGGTTTGATATATACAAGCGTATGGTGTATGTGTGCACGTGCATGTGTGTAATGTCTTCATTGCATTCTCTTTCACTTGGTCTCTGTTTCTCTTTCTCTCTCTCTCTCTCTCCCGACCTTGCGTGGAGTAGAGAGTTGCAGTCAACACCAGTCAGAATCTGTTTGGTCACATCACTGGACAGAGATGGATGGATATTAAAGAAAAGGATGGAGATGGGGTGACCTCTCCAGGGAGACAAGATTTGAACAGTGGGTAATTACCCGTCAAGCATCCAATTACACACACATGCACGCGCACATTCACACACGCACACACGCACGCACGCACCACCTGCCCACCTTCGCGTCCCTCACCACTGCTCCACCATCAGGTCAAGGACCCTGCTTATGTTCAGGTCTGAATCGAGGGCAAAGTCGCTTTCCACGAAAGGTGCCACGGGAGGCGTGAGAGGGTGCAGGCCGGAGGTCAGGGATTCCAGCCAATCAGCAGCGTCAAATGCAGGCGCATCCAAGCGCCTCTTTCGGGAGGGAGCGCTTAGAGGAGGGGTTGTGCAGAGGAGGGGAGGAAGAGGAGGAGGAGGAACGAGGTTAGGTGCAAGGGGCACAACCCGGGCAGGGGAAGGCGGAAGCTCCAAAAGAAGCGAGGAGCAAAGCGGAGAGGAGCGGCCACTTTCATCTTTCGAGTTGGGCTGGGTAGGTTGCAGTTGGTCAGGTACTGAGGCAGGGGAGGAGCCTGAAAGCGTGGATGATTGGAGTTCTGAAGTGATGGTGTTACCTAAAGAAAAAAAAAAGAAAAAACATTTAATGGAAATGACAAAAATATGGAGTACCACATGGTGATATGTGATATGTTTAAAAAGCCAAGAAGATGCTGCTTACTAACCAGAACAGCTAACAGGATCCTCCAAAATGTCATCTATGGACTCCCGTGGGTCCATCTAAAATAAAAGGACGATATTAGAATTTTTTTTACTAAAATATTCGAGTACATATTATTCGTTCTCTTTCTCAGTCGCACAGACCTGTACTCTTTGAATAGCCTCCTGCAGTAGTTCCTCCAGACTGCGTTCAGAGTGGGGTGGAGCTTGCTCTGGGCTAGCTGTGATTTGCATCGGTAGCTCAAAATCCTGGGAGATAGCATCACATGGCTGACAGGAAAACACCTGCTGATACACCATGTGGAGCGAGAGATTTCAGTTTAGATTATGCCAGAAATATCTGCAAAAGCTGATAAACAATTCTGTTGAAATGGCTGTGAGACGTGTTTTACTAATAAAAGCTAATAACCTTCAACATACAGCAATTTGATTGCTAATCTGTTCTCACCTGTGTAAACAGCACTTCTTGTCCTTCTGTGTCTGCTTTCCCTCTGGCACATCCTGGATCCTGTTGCAGGAACGGGTGTAGGGAACTTCTACTTGTCTGCAATTGAGATAAAAGACGAACGGCACCGAATAAAGAGCGGCTTCTTATTGAGTTTATATAGATATTATTTATAACATTGTGTTTGTCCTTGCCTGTGTGACTGCTTTTCCTCTTGGTCTGCTCCGAATCCTCTCCCTCATCTCCAGCTCAACGGTCAGTTCCTCTGCTGCCTGCTCTGACCTCCAGAGAGCACTAGAGGGCACTGGAGGTGAGGGGGTAGGCAGGTTTGGACTTGAACCAGCAGAAGAAGACGGAGATGTCAAATAAGTTGCACCAGCCAAGCCTTCTTCCACTACTGCTGATGGCTGGATGTAAATCTGAGAAGGGCTATTAGACGGGCTAAGATTAGGAGGCGGAGGTTCTAAGGTCCCTTCCAGCTGGCAAAGTGGGGCTGGAGTTAGCTGGGGACGGGGCATCTGGAAAGGACGAAGCCTCTCTAAGAGAGCAGGTTTGGTGCCAGATACCGGGAGTCCGCGTTTGCGTAACTGCTGTCGGAGTTCTGACACCTGCAACAAAAAATAAAAATAAAAAATAAAAAATCAGTTAATATTGTAGTTTTAATCCCTTTTTGATTTAGTTTGAGCAGTCTCAGATTCTTACCGTTAGATCGTCAAGGTTTGGGGGAAGTAATTCTAGCTTGTGGGTGGGGCTTGTTTCCAGGACGGTGGTGTTTGTTTGTGGGGTAACAGGCTGAAGGCAACTTTGTGGTCCAGCTCCAGAAATCGTCACTACCTGATTGTCACTGTTAAATTCAGAGATGATGTAGATGTCAGATGATCACGTAGGCGTCTTTGTTAATGTTAAAAACAGCCAGTACTCGCTTTCACACTTGGTATTAGATCATAGGCTTCTCACTTTGGATTCACAAGAGAGTTTTACACTTGTGCGGTATTTTGAAAGAATAATTTAAACTTCATTAGCCCATTTTACAACTGGAACGCTGTGATGCCATGTCCAGATCACTCTTATAAACCGGATGCTTTATTCATCACTGATAAAGCACATCCGGTGCATATTTTCTTTTTAATGCTGCAAGCATCAGTGAAATCAAACAGTTTCTATTTCATGGTTTCTAACTGGAGACAAAATACAATATTCATACTCATGAATATAATATCCGGGACACATGCTCGCCTCTATATTTCGGGCTATATCCTACTGTGGCATCTGCCATCGGTTAAATATTAAGTTTAATGCATTACGTGATCGTAACTAAAGTGACAAACCCGACTTCTTCTTCTTCTGCTTTCCTGACTCTTAAGACCATTTGCTAACACTGTTGTCTAAAACTGAACAGACGTAGAGTTCTGATTTGGACGTTAAAGCCGACGTGAAAAATGGAAAAAGTTCCTATATGTAATCGACCCCACAAACATGATGTATAAGCAATATTGTCAACAAAATTGACTTTTAAGGATCTATTTGAAACTTTCAATAAATGAGGAAGTTATGTAATAGTCTATGATTTGAATGCTTCTTAGTAGCAATGCACCATTAAGTATGGAGTCACTGCCTAATCAAAGCTTGCGAAATCTTGTATAAGTTCATATGCCATCCATCCCTAATACATCTCAAGATCTACTTATAGGGGCCTGACAGGTTATTCGAGAAAGATGGTGTGCTGTTTAATTGACCTGGTTGCCACAGTGAGCTGTTGTTGCTGGTTTAGAATCTGCAGCTGCAGGAAAACCTGCTGCTGGTGTAGAAGGCGGGAGTATGCAGGATCGATAGGCTGAGCTTGAGTGTTGCTGTTCTTTTGGGAATTGTTCCCAGAAGCACCTCCATTGTTGCCCCTTTGGTCGGGGGGTATGTATTGATGGTACTTCAACTTCCTCATTTTAGGCTTACAGTCACGGGGTTTTCGTGGCCGTGGAGGGCGTGGTGAGGATAAGGGCCCTCCAAGAATGGAATGAGTCGGTGGGGTTAAGCACTGAGCTGTCTGAGAAAGAGCAACAGAAAGAATGAAAATGTTGGGATATTAATCAGATCTGAACTAAACATTTTTTATATATCAATACTCCCCAAATTTAAATGTGTTATTTAGACATACAAAATTGCATATATTTAGGTGCCTATGATGTCTCTTCACAGTGCAATCAAGCATTTCATGTCCCGGGCCCAATCATGATGTGAGTTTGTACCTTTGGCAGCAGTGATGTCTGAGGGGGTGCGTACAATCCTTTGGGTCTCCCAGTCACTGCCATAGAGTTTGACCCTGCCACCGTCATGGTCGCTGACTCCGTGATGCCCTCAGTTCCTGGGAGCAAAGCTGAACCACACTGCTGCAAGATGAACAAAATTAGTTTTTAAACTATAATTGGGTTTTTACTTGTTTCCATTTTTTTTTTTAAGGTCTGAGTTCCCCATGAGATCTAGTACAAAGAATTTACTTTTATTATTGGATATGAAAATGGTCTACAATCATTTTGGTAAATGATATTTCTCAAACATGGATACATACATTTTACAGTATAAAAACATTTGGATACTCTGAAGGCAGACAATAACTATAGCATAACACTGCTAAAATCTCAATTCTGCATGGCCAGGAGATGTTCTGTAACAGCAGTGCGCAGGGCAAATCCCTGGGTTTTATATTAATGTAAATTAATTCTAATACACTTACACAGGAAATTGTAGGGCAGAGACTCCATATAAATAGAATTTTAGTACAACTTGTCCCTGCTTAAATGTTTATATAGCATTTATAAAGGCACTCGTCAGTGTCATTTTAGGTTTTTCTACACGTCTTCAATTTTATTTTATAATTTACCTTATGGCTTGCGAGGAACTAATGTGTTTTTTCCAACAAAAAAAAAACCCTCTTATTTTATTGAATTTTACCAGAATTTGCACACAAAACTTTCTTTAATTAAGAGATAATCACTGATGGTGTAGTACCAGTATCTATTATTGATTATGTGACTATAATGGCATGTGTTGTCCTGTTTTAATTCTTATATAACAATAGCACAATGCACACAGTTATATCCATTTTAACAATTGCAAAAGACGATCATATGCATACAAAAATAAAATGATAAATATTTGTATTCCCCTTTAAGGATGTGTCTCAATATTGTATCTAGATATTGTGGTATATAAAAAGCATATGTGATAAATCTTTGTACAAAATAGCAAAATTCTCTCTCCCTCTATACTCACATATATTCACAGTAGATATATAAAAAAAAACAGTATATGGGCACAAGATTTGTGTGCTCTTTGAACATCCCATTCCACAGTTAGTGTTCCCATGTGCTCTTATTATGACCTCCACTCCTCTGGGAAGATGGAGATTTGGATGAAGACACTAGGTTTCGGAGTGTGCTTGTCTAGCTCAGTCAACCACAAAAGGGTTTTAAATAAAGTCAGGAACTGATGTAGGGTGAGGAAGCATAGGTTTCTATTCATCCCAATTCCAAAACCTTCCACTCCAACCTACTGTATGTATACCATATCTTCCTGGAGCTTGTTTTGGTTCTTCTAGTTTAGCTGGAGCTAAAATTTAATACCAATGCATCAAATCCTATAATATATAATTATGTGCCTTCAACTTTTTGGTAGAAGTTTGGGGTCGAACCACATATGGCTCTAAAAGTCCGGTGTCTTAATATTTTTGTTTATACAGTATATATAAAATATAGATTTTCTTTAAAAAGGCTCTATCATTTTAAATCTTACACAGAAATATAGACATGTTTTTGTAAATGCCTATTTTATTTTCTCAAGAATCTCTGTGACTGTAAATACCTGAACATTGCTTGGGCTGTGGTTGATGGACATGGCAACAGGTGACACATCACTCAGTGACTGGTCACTGCTCAGCCCAGGTGATGAGGAAAAGCCGGGGGATTGATGTGTCCCGAGTTGCTCGGGAGATGCAGAGGAACATGAGGAGATGTCATCTTCGAAGACATCTGAGGGTAGGGAAAAGGAAACAGAAGCTGAAACACAAGTCAAAAGAGGGACAAGTCCATCAGTATAACATTTGATACTGATGCAGTTTAACAGAGTGTAATAATGTGCATATATAACACTATAGAAACAGTTGTTCATGAATTAGTCACAATGATAAAACTTTTTATCACTGTATTGTGTTAAATCATCCTTGAAATGCTTCACAGAAGAAAGAGAGAGAGAGAGAGAGAGAGAGAGAGAGAGAGTGAGAGAGAGAGAGAGAGTTAGTGTGTGTGCGTGAGTGTGCTTCCCAAATGGGTTATTACAGTTACTCACTGTTTTCTAATGGCACAGTGTGTTTCTGAAGATGCTCAATGGACCCACATCGCCTCTGGATCTTCTCAGTGACATTCTCAACCAGACGAGCTTTCTTCTGTCTCTGAGCACCACCGCTAACCTTGTCTACATTAAAAAAAAAAAAAGAGCAGGAAAGAAGGTGCACAAGATTTAATCAACAAGCCTTATTATTTCAAAGAAAACCTCAAAGGGGCTTCAGGGGGACTAATGAATCGGATATATGAAAGCTATCATTAGCAAATTTTTTTCTAAAGCAATTTCACGTTACTTTAATCAGCTTACTGGTTGGGTTTGACCCCAAGAGTAAAAAAAAAATGATAATACATGAACTAATGAATCAATTTGGCAGTTGGTTGTAAACAAAACAATTCCCATTTCCGCTTGCATCATGAATCACCTTGTGCAGTTTCAGCAGTCAGAGCACTAGGGGGCGACTTCAGAGTTGTGCCATCCTGCATCGGGAAACAGCCCAATGACACCAACCATTAAGACCAGACACTCTCAACAACACACATCGTTCAGCCTAATACACACTTGCATAGCCTAGCGAGAAAACACAGAAGAAGCTTGTAATCTCGCATTAGCTACTTGTATGCTAGTGGAATAAAAAAAAATAAAAAAACATACACCTCTGGTTTCCACATTGATAGGATCTGCCTTCAGGCCCTTGCACTTGCTAACGGATTCACATTTGCTTCTTCTGGTGTAAATGTACATTCGCATTCCAGCAATGTGAGTTTGGTTTCTATAAAATGCATTGCTGTCACTATCCTAGAGAGGCAGATTTATTTAGCACTTGAAAATGAATTTTCAAATACTTTTCTAGATCTAAGTTTACTTCATTTTAAAAAGCTTTCTTACAGGTCATTCTCAATTCCTGAGCTCATCTTGAACTACCTTTGAGCTAGGTGATTAGAAATGTTCTTATGTCCTATTCTAACACTAGAAAACATCACACGTGCTTCATGATCAATTCGCAAAAACCTTAACATTTACACTTGCGCTAGCAGAAGCGTTTTCTTTTTCTTTCTCTTTTACAGTGGTTGCTGGTTTATGAGTGTCACTGTGCTTCTTGCTTATTATGTTCTGGCACATCACTCACCCCAGGGTTATTGGCCTCTTTCTCCCCTACTTTGTCAGAGCAGGAGGCCTTCACACCTTCTTGTGAAAAAGGAAAGAGAAAAAGAAAAAAGAAAGTAATGAATTACAAGCTAAAGCCATGAGTCTTGTAAATGTAGGGAATAAAACACTGCATGAAATATATATATATATATATTTCTTCACTCTTGAATATTGATTATTGGTATGACTAGGAGCACAGAAGTGGAGAATGAACACACTCACCGGGGTCAGCATTCAGCTCCTTCTGTTGTCTGCGATTCTGTATTCGCAGCTGCAGAACTGAAAAGAGAAAGGAATTTTTACAATAAAGGATTCACTGAACCAAAAGATGACTGATGCATGCACCAGTGTGTTTTGCAGAACTGGTCATTTTAAGAAGACTGCCCTGTGTAAAGCTCGTGCTCAGCGCACGGCAGTGCGGCGGGACGCTCCGTTATAAGAACATTTGCACATATCGCATTTGGCAGATGCCCTTATCCGGCGTGAATTACAAAGATGCTTTGAAGTCACTATCATCAAAATCCATTCTGATGCTGATTCATTAGGACTAAGACTAAGAAAGGAATATATAAAAGAGAGTATTTGTCAGGAGGGAGAAATGTTCATTTAAGTCCAGCTGAAACAGTAGTGTATATTACAATTAAAATTGCTTTGCACCAGTCATATTCTACATGTCAAATCCAGGTTTGGCGAGTGCCCATGCACACACACAGGGTACTAGGAGCACACACATACTTTTACTTACACCCTCCCGTAATACTTCCCCACACACACACACACACACACACACACACACGCACACACATGCACACGCATACAGTTACTTGGTTCAGCAGGTGAAGGGAGGAGAGAAAGAGCAAGAGAGGAAAAGAGGGGAGGAGGAGGTAACTATTTATCCCTCACTACTTCTATTTCTGTCATCTCCCATCCCCCTTTCAGCTGTCCACCATGAGCCCCCCCCCCCCCCCCCCCCCCTTCGCTGTCTTTCTCTCTCACTGTCATTTCTGCTAAGTAATTTCTTCCTCTTTTCACTTTTCTAGAAAATCTGTATCCGTTTTTTTTTTTCTTCATATCAGTGTCTGATTGAATAAATCAAAGACCTTTAATTGAATAAAATTCGAACTTGGTTACACTGATATACAGTAAAAAGAAAGTTATTGTAAAAATTGGAGAAGCGCTGCATATGTTGGTGCCACTGCTCCTGACGGCTCCACTGACAGTGGTAAATAATAAGGAAGATTTGGGAAAAAAAATAGTTTTTTTTAATTTTTAAGGACAGTCGTATTAAAAACAACAGCTTATGGTTTAGTGTCACTAGCTGTCAGTAGCCCTGTTGTAAGGGGGAAAACCTTATGTTTATCCACCTGCCAGAAGTGCAGCATTACAGAGTCTCTGCAAATGTGTTCTTTAACACCTTTCACACCAAATAATAGGGATTTGTCTTACAGTTTCCTGTCGTTTTTTTTATCTTTACATTCCACACCAAACTAAACAATTCTCGCAATTCTCGAGAAAGGAATTTTATGTAATGCCCTGCAGAGTACCAGCACACTTCCGGTGTATCTCTTATTCTCTGTTTTCCTAATTTATCTGATTTTCAGATTTATCAAAAGGTGTCAGGACTGAGTCGTGGACAGAGGAAGTACAAACAGAAGTAAACAGAAACAAGTGGCTTGTTAAAGGTCAACGACAGGGCAGGGCAGGAAACAAAAGGGAGTACATCATATGTCCTATTTCCTGTTTAATGGCATGTGTAAACAAAACCATTGCAGTAATATCTGTGGTATTTAGGGAAAAGAGGTAAAATGACTTTTTGGTAAATTCCAGGAAATTTTCTTTAAAGTAAAACAATAAAATAAAAAGTTCAAACTTCCAGTTGTTGCATAAAAGCATGATGTAATATAAACCAACCCTGGTGCACGTCTGTGCTTCTGGAGTTGGTGTTTCGAATCTGAGCCATTTTGAATTATTAAAAAAAAAAAAAATTAATAGTCTTGTCAACTTGCCATAAGCCCAAAAGCAGTATCTGGATTTTGCACAATTTGATTTTCATACTAGTGAACACAGTTTACACAATTGTGCAAAATGAAAGCAAAAAAATTTCGCTCGCTCATAATAATTTGATTTGAAGCACATTTAAAAGACAATCCTATTAGCCTTAATCCCAAAGCTACAGATTTCTTCCTTCCTCCAGGTAATACTGTCGCTCAGAAAACCAGACAACTAGAAACCGCTGTCTTTACCAGACATGCCTTTTTTTTGGGGTTTTGTTTTCTAATGGAATGAAAATGTATCCTTGTGGCACGAACAAACCCGCTGATTCAGGGCTACAAAAATCGAATAACACACCAAAAGACTCGGTCTCTTACATTAACAAAACTCACAATCCAGAAACCTTCATCCTTTCTCTAATCTCAAGGCCAGATCTCTTTGTGCATAGTCATCTGGTTTGACCAAACATGTGAAGGGCAGCGTTTAAAAGCCCCAACGCTTCTGTCAGGGGGCCGCATGGATGGGCAATGGTTGTTTGAAAGGGTTCCAAGCACAGCTGAGAGAGACACATGGTCTTCCCTCTGTCCACATGGATTTTAATGAAGAGACACCAACGATTGTAATTGGGCGCACAGCACAGTACCTTGTGAACCCTTTTTCTGATCTGATCCCCCTCTTAATATCTCAGACCATTAAAAGTGCAATCTGTGATTTCTAGTAGTGAATGACTGAAATCAGATAAATCAGATGACAAATGGAGGAAAAAATTTTGCATAGTCTAATAAGGATAAACATTATAATAATTGATAGATTTTGTATGAATAGGTTGACATACGTGAGCAAATTGGCCATGTAAAATAAACCTTGCTTTATAGTAAGAGATTTCTAGTGTTTATTAAGGTTTTTTTTTTTTTATTATATATATATAATAAAAATTCTTTCAGATAGTTTATCATGTTGACTTCTTTCTCATTCCATCGTTTGGCTTTAAAAGCAAAGCTGATTAGAAAACTTTGGCTGAGGTTTCTAATCAGTGGTGCATTTTAATCCTTTCAGTGGCTCAAATACACAGTCATGAATAAAGGATCATCATTACTAAGCTAATGCATTTCCGGGCAAACATCATGAAAGGAAGCTGTATCCACAGCTGAATGTTTTCTTATCACTGATCATTTCTAAACATTCGCATAGAAACTTCATGCGTGGATTGTTTTATAGGTTCACATCCTCACTGTGTGCGTTAAGAAATTCTCAACAACTTAACAGAAACTACACTTGCTTCTAATGGCCCAGTTGAAAAGCGAGGCATCTTCAGCACTAACCAACCACTACACAGCAGCATGCACACACCTGTGGTTACCCACCAATCATCATCCAGCACTCTCCGGCCAAGAGCTATGCTCCTACATGCTTCATGCAAGGTTCATATGAATTCTGACCTTAGTGCTTACCTGAGCGGAATTTGCTCCGGATGAGCAGTGACCTCTCTGAGGCCAGCAAGGTCATGATGGACGTTTGGAGGCTGAGGATGAAATTATAAGGTCCTGTTGGATTTCCTCCTGTACAGCAGGTATTAGGTAGGGGCTCTATTGTTGTTTTTCACACAAAATGTAAGGAAGAAAGAACACATTTCATTTAATTGACTTACACTTACTGCTCAACATACTAATTAATACTTAATTACTTAAGTACTGCTGAGAGAGTGAGAACGGCCGGGTGTGTGGGGGGGGTTGAGGGGTGTTATGAGTTAGCAACAAAGAGGTTGGTAGTACCCATAATTGCTAACAGACATCTTTTTTAAAGCATAATTATAACAGAGCAGATCCCGTCATCTAAGAAATACGACATTATACAGTCAAAGATTGTAGATGAGGCAAACACACGGAGGCCTTAGTTACAGCCAGCGATGAAAGAACTGTACAGATTTTCTTTTCTTCAAGCCACATTCAAATGTCGACTTTCTGCAATATCTCACTGCAATATTGATTTTCAAGCTACTACCCAGAAGAGACCTACTCCTAAAATACCATTAAGGCTTTCTTTCTAAAGTTTAAGTATATCAGACTGGACCTTCACACTCTTATAACAAATACAGCAAGAACCCAAGATTCACTTCTGTGATCTGATATGAGAAAAAGAATACAAAGAATACTTACAGAAAAAGGTTCTGTGCTGTCCTTTCAGATGAGGGCCCGTGCCAAAGTGGAGGAGAGAGAGAGAGAGAGAAAAACCGAAGGACGAGGTGAAAGAGGGCAGGAAATCAGATGCATTTAGTGGTGCTTACTCTCATGCCAGGCTTGCTTCTTTTCCATCCAAGATCTTCCAAAGTTGAGAGTCTGGAGTCAAGGAGTTAGAGAGTTCCTACCTTTTTTCCTTCTCGCCGTCCTCTCTCTCTCTCTCTCTTTCATTACCCCCTCTCAGGACGAGGTGGTGCCAACTGTGTTGGGCTGTCAAACAAGCACCCTGCTGCCAGACCCCCACCACTTCCCCCTACCGAACCCAACCCCCTTCACAGAAACCTTAGCACTGGTACATGCACACACACACACACACACACACACTGTTTGCTGACTGACTGATGCTGACGTTTGGATGCTTGACGGCTTCAATCACTCTGACTCTTGTTGGATCAGGTTTCAAACCCTTACACACTACAGACTAATACATTTGCATACTGAACACTTAAGTGCTGAATCGGAATCGTTCGCTCAATAACCGAGAGTATTGAGTCAAATAAAGATTTCTCAGTGTACCACTGATCCCATGGTGCTTCCTGTGTTTCGTTACACCCGCAGTACACATGACTCCACAATAAATGCCTTCACAAGGATAGGAATATCTGACAGTTTTTGTGTGGACTTTATAGGGACATTGTGGGGAATTTTTTTTTTTTGTAGATTCAAATGTCCAAAAGTTTTTTTTTTATTACGGTTATATCACCAATTATTGCCATAAAAAAATATTTCAGCAGAGACAGTTCTGTGTGTGGCGTGTGAGAGAGGGAGAGATGACATGGTAGAATCCTAGCTGAAGAAATATTTCATGTATGTTTTGGGTTTTTCTTCTGGTATGTGCAGTGACCTCACTATATGTAAATAACTTTTACATACAACAGTGAGAACAGTGTGGAATACTGTCGATCAATCTATCAATTTAGATGTGTGTGTGGGTGTTTGTGTGTATGTACGTGGGTGAAGGGGAATGGGGGATGGGCAGAGGGTGGTCATTACAGCACCACCTGTTCAGCCACTTTGACAGGCATGTCAGTGTGTGCTGCTGCATCAGCAGGTCAGTGTTTGTGTGTGTGTGTGTGGTAAGGGAAGGATGGGCTGGTGATAGAGAAGGAGGGTGGGAGGGAGACAGACATACAGACAGACAGACATACAGATAGATCAGGCAGAAGGAAGAGTAAGTGAGAAAGAGAGAGGCTGAGAGAGGGGGGGGTGGATAGAGAAGAGAGCGCACTGGAGTGCAGGAAGTTGGCTGGTGATAGAGAAGGAGGGTGGGAGGGAGACAGACATACAGACAGACAGACATACAGATAGATCAGGCAGAAGGAAGAGTAAGTGAGAAAGAGAGAGGCTGAGAGAGGGGGGGGGATAGAGAAGAGAGCGCACTGGAGTGCAGGAAGTTCAATCCTAATTATTTTATGCAGATTGTATATATAGAGCTCAGGACTGAAAGAAGCAGATGTTAAAGCCTGCGAAGCATCTAAATGAGTAAAACATTAGTAAGGGATCGCATTCAGATGAGACAGAATGAAATAGATCAGGAACTCTGATCATGATGGGGGGGGGGG
>MU551646.1:1884039-1905907 GCA_024362625.1 Silurus asotus | reverse complement strand
GGGGGTTATGTTCTGTTCGCTCAGGTCAAAATGTCGGCTTTGCATGAAGGTCCACTGGATTGTTCTCTGCCGTGCACAGCAATGACTCACCCACACTCACACACACACACACAGTGGCATGTCTAAGGACGTGAAGGGAAAATGATGTAATCTATCACTGCCTTGTCAAGTGTATATATATGCCCCCCTTTTGGGATTCCCTTACTGATTAACACCTGTTACACTCCTTTTATACAGCCCCCCCCCCAACACACAAACACACACACACACACACCCTCCCCCGGTCTCGTTTGGTCAGCCTGTGTCTTTTGAGTGGCGCAGCATGAAAAGCACATGCTGCTGCTTACAGTGTTGTGGCTTCTCTGTTCTTCAGTACAGAGTGTACAATCAGTTCCAGTTCAGTCACATATGGAAAAACTAATGAGAAAACAAAAGGTCAGCATGTTATTATAGTCTTATAAAGCTTTAGTGCAGAACTAGGTTTGGTCAATGTATGAAACCACAGAATGCTGCACATTCTCGATTTGTCAGTGTATCAGCACAGAGAGCTTCATTAAATATAAGACAGTATGCGGGGAAGGTTGTGCTGTATTTTGCGCCGCACACAGAAATCTGGAGTAAGTTTGCCATCCAGTGGCAGCGGCGTGCAATGAGCGCTGTCTCACGCCAGAGCAAGGTCATGATTGGTTATATGAGGACAGACGAGAAGTCAGCAACTGGCAAGTGCCTGCTTTTTTTTTTTCTGGCTGGCACTAAAATAACTACATAAAGGGTAAAGATTAGAATACTTAGCGATGAAAAAGACGGTTATAAAAACCTTTCACAGGAAAACTATTCATGGGACATTGTAATGCCCAACATGTTGAGTTTGTCCAATGTTTAAATCTGGAGATGGAAATGAAAATCTAATCAAATCAAATAAATAAATAAAAACTATTTCTGAGGCCTAAGCTAGTTTGTACCTGGCATGTATCCATGTGCACTAGGCTTACTAGCTAATGGGGAAAGGATTACATTTACATGCTTTGCAGGAGGGAGGAAAAAATACTCACATCTATTTAAAAAAAAAAAAACAAGTCAGAACATACATGTAACATTATTATTATTTTTTTAATATGCGTCATAACAGGGAAAGAGCGAGTCGCTAACAAACTCGCACTCTGTCAGGTTGCTCCTCATACAGCATCCTCTCTTTTGAAGATGCTGCCAAATGGAACACAGACCAAAGGCACATCTGGGGTGCACACCCAGAGCACGTACGCACGCATGCACACACACACAGACAGACACACACACACAGCCTTATTATGCTTGTGGGGAAGTTATAGTGATAATTAATGCTATGCACTAATAATGGGGACATTTGTCCAATCAAAACTGTCAGCTCTTTCCTAACTATAAAAAAATAAATAAAAATGTGCACACAGACACAGGTACAAACTGCCTTGCAAGGTTATGGTGTAAATAGAAGCCACGCAAAAATTATGTAAATACATAAGCCTGTTCCATACTTTATTAGAGAAACCTGTACCTAAATACATGCAGTTACCTAAATCGGCCAATCATGTGGAACAAAATAGGGGAAAACTTTGGACTCTGTTACCGTGGTGTGGTTGTTGGTTCCAGAAGCTTTTTCCTCTCCAGAGATTTACACAGAATGGCTAACAAAGTCTAAACTCAAATAATTACTCTTTACAACTACGGCACATTCAATTCCGTGATTGTTGAGCTACGACAGTTAAAACAAAACAAAAACACTACCATGTTTTCTAAAAGCAGAAACCCAAGGCACTCAAACTGGACACTTAAAGCCTAGAAGACGGATGTTTTTTTTTTTCTTTTAAATATTAACTGTCCAGTTTGGGGGAGTTTGTGCCTCACATTCCTGTTCATGGCTGACAGGAGTGGAACCTGAAGTGAGCTGCTGATGTTGTAGCTCATCCGCCATGCGGAGATGCTTTTCTGTCCAACTGTCTAAAACTTTCTAAAACCATTCAAACATTTTCTGGCACTACAGTGGCAAAAGAAAATCTATTTTTTATGATAATGAAAATGGCAATACGGTTTTTATTTTAAGGCATTTTATTTAGATTTGAGACAGTGTGACAGAGGCGATGGCATACTGTAAGCTCATTATTATGCATGTGTGTCAAATATAACCCAGTGGTTTGTGTTTCATAGAAGTGCTTGGTCTTATCCATTAATATGGATACTACAATATACATTATGACCTGCATTTACATTGCAGGCAGTCGATTTGCTTATTCTTTTGAAAATAATCATTTGTAAGGCTCACAGCACCCTCATTCAAGGACTTTTACATCTTTGTTACGTAGCACCTTGGCAAGTCTCGTGTACTGTAATGATTTCGATAAATAAAACGGATCTTTACGAATATACATTAAGTACAACAAAATACTGCAACCCCAGTTGTGTCAATTGGATAATATTTCTTATCCCTGGCTAAGCTGCTTTTGATAGTTGCGGTCCAGTGGTGCTAACGCAGAACAGACTGCCTGCACAATTGATCCTAAGAAGTAAGTGAAAGAGAAGGGTCAGCGAGCATACTTTAATTAAAATGTGCAAATATTCAGATTGCGAATCATATCGGAAAGACACGCTATAGAGTTTTTAAATTAACCCCAGGGCGATCAGACCTAGGATGATCTTTAGTTATTTACAGGGAATATATTAACATATTACACAGTATATTTACTCTGCTGATGTGCATTGCTTTGAGTCACACTCAAATTAAAGACAAGAAAATTAAATTAGACGGCCGAACACTATCTATAAATATACACCAAAAATGCTTTTAAATGTTATTTACACTTCTTAGTACTAATCATATTATACCAGACTGCAGTGGAATATCATAGAACGACTTCAAAAGAGGCGACGACTTCTAGCGCGACGACTTCTAGGGACAGACAGTGATACGTGGAACACTTCTATGTCCACAGCAAATTGCAAGCGGTAAGAATCACGCTGAGGAGAAGCTTTAAACTTTCACAGTGTGCATTACTTTCGAAAAGCTATAAGCAAGGGAAGGATGAAATGTATTTCAAGGCACGAGAGTAAAAAAATTAAATAAAATAAACTGTACAAATTTTTAAATAAAAACAAGAAATGAACACCTCAGTATACTCCAGACCTCTGAAGGTGCCTCGGCGCATCATGTGGCGCAATGCGTTACTTGGTAATGGAGTTTGCAAGGTGTTTTAAAAGGTCACAGGAAAAGCACTCATTGAGAGTCGACGAATCGGATTAAACCAGAGTAAGAAATGTGCACTCGTATTATTAAGACATGCTAAGTATTATGGGTGAAAAGAAAAAAAAAAAAAGGAGGTAAAAGAATAACAAAGCCGAAGTATTACCAATACCTTCCGGTCTGTAAGTGGATTTCAGTGGAAATTTTCACTGCATACTTGATGAACAGTAAAGTATCGAAATACAAGAGAAAAATTCATTGTGGCTATAAAAAAAAAAAGAAAAATAACACCTAAATATTTAAATGAAGCCGCGTTACAATATTTAAATATCATTCTCCTCCTGTGTCATTGTCAGACTCAATTTCAGTCAATGTTGAGATATACCACTCTGCGTTTTCTTCCTGCTGCTCGTGCATGCCGACGAGCGAAACGCCATCCGCTTCTGGCTTGACTTTTGTGTTCATCGCTTCCTGCTGCTGACCCTGATGCTTGCGCTTAGTGTGCCGCCTCAGAGTGTTACGCTCAGCAAACCGCATATGACATAACAGACACTGGTAAGGCTTTTCACCTGTGTGGACCCGCTGGTGCCTTGTCAGCTCGGCAGCTTCTCGGAAACGCCGTGGGCAAAGCTGGCACTCGAAGTTGCGCTCACCTGTATGGATATGCTTGTGCCGCTCTAGATGGCTGGAGCGTTTGAAAGCTTTGCTGCACAGCTGGCATACGTGCGGCTTCTTCTGGGAGTGTGTGATGGAGTGGCGTTCAAGGTCTGAGAGGTAGTAGAAAACCCGTGGGCAATACTGGCAGTAAAGAATGCGACGTGGGCCTAATGCCTGAGGATCCTCTTTTTTTGAATGGTTGCTAAAAAGTTTTGGTGAGTCTGGACTAGGAGGGGAAATAGAGGACTGAAGTGGGAGGTCTTCAGTAGGGATTCTGAATAAAGAGTCGGTACGATATACGGAAACAGAGTCTGGCTCAGAGGCTGGTGACACTTGTTCATGTTCCTCTGGTGCCTGAGTTGCTTCAGAGACTGCAGATTTGTCAATGCCTTTGGGTCGGTTTTCATTTTTTTGCTCAGCAGATACAGCTAATCTAAGCAGTGCTTCCTGGAAAGAAGTGGGCATGTCTGAGCAGGTATTAGTTTTCAGTTGCTTAGCCAGATTTAAAGAGTTCACTGAGGAAGTCCTGGAGGAAGCAATAAGTGAGGTAGGGGCTGCAGAATAATTACAGGATTTAGCTTGTCCTGAGAGATTTATAGCAGTTGTACTGGAGACAGGTTCCGGTTTTGGACCAGGTGAACTCGAAGATGAGGGAGGTGCAACAGACGACGCGGAGGAAACCGAAGGAAAATGTCCTGAAAGTGAGGACGACTGAATTCCACAGGACACATCTGTTGACGAAAGAACAAGTACGACCGGGGTGGAATGGGAATTTGACGCCAGGCCAAAAGGTAGCGACAGCGCCATAAGTTCAGATTTAGCATTAGTTGTTGAAGCTGTAAGTGTCTGAAGATGAGATGGTGGGAGAAGGAGAATAGGAGTGTTTGAGTCACTATCACCAGCCATAATCTGTATAGGAAGGGAAGGCAAGGTGGACATCTTGGTCAAGGCAGGTGGCTCTGTCTCGACCATGGAATCATTGGGAGATTCCTTCTCCACCCCTATGGTAGCTTGTGAGCTAACTGTTGAGACACCAGTCGCTGAGCCCTTCAAAATCAGAAACTCTCGATCAGGATCCGCATTCTGAATACCCAAAGACATCTCGATGTCAGACTCTGTAGATCCTCTCCCAGTCACTGGTATTTCTGAAAGATCGATCTGTGGAACTCTTTGACCATCTGGAGTAATAGTGTAGGGAATACCTTGGTCATCTATGAGAAGGGTGTCCTTTGGATCGGGACACATGACTGATCCATATGTAGATGGTATGGCTACGTGTGACGTAGAAGGACACTGATCCCAGTTTTCTAAGTGAAAGTTGCTCATATGGTCATTTCCCAAGTCAGACCAGTAATTTTCATCGTCGTCATCTTGCACCACTTCCACATTCTGAGTGTCGTCCTTGATCTCATCTACCTCCATTATTAATGAAATCTGGTATTCAGGATCCCGATCCCATATACATTTTTCTTTGTTATCCCTGACATTCGTTTTTGGCAGGCTTAAATCCAGTGCTGCATAGACCTCTTCCTGCCCCATGGCTTCTTTAACACTAGCAACAGCTTCAGGCATTGCTACATCAAATCCTTTCTGGTTTTCATACAAAGGAAGTGGAGATGTACAGTCTGCACTGTTGCACACCTGAAGTTGTTCTGTACATGGTTTGTCCACACAGTCTCTGGTCTTTTCGAACGCCTCAGACCCAGGAACACTGGCAAAGTCCCATATCTTCACCTCCTCTTTGGTAACGAGACTTTTGTCATATTGTTTATTACTTGTATTCCTTGGAGAGGATTGTCGGTGAAGGTCCTTCACAGGATCGCTGGATAAGAGGTTAGGTTTCAAATATAGCGCTTTGGTTATTGGTTCGTTCATTTCTGTTTAAATGGCGTTTGTACTCATGCCGCGTGACAGCTATGAAGCTATTTGTACATTCTCTGGTGTGAATTCAAGCCTGGTGACACCATTTCCGACAGGTTGATTGTTTGAACGGAATTCTTGAATGAAATTGAATCAGAGGCATGGTGTGGTACTCCTCCTTACATTGTCTTTATTGGTACCACCCAATTCTTCAGATAATCCTGAGATGGACGGGGTATTTGGTTTTCAGGCTGAATTCCATTAAGGTTCTTTAATTTACAACCGAATCCATAAAACCCTACTTTTCACTCCACTCGGATGGCTACGGTCCTGAACAACATCCTCTGATGTTTGTAACAAGAATATGCTAACTTTGGTTGTTAGCTCACCAGAGAAGGAGCGATGAAGTCACTCAAAGCGCACTAGTCAGTTTACTATTACCTGAGAATTCACTGAAACTTTTCTTCCAGATCTAAGTGTATAAACCAAGCAAACAGAAGCATTTTCTCTTCTGGTGGAACCATCCATCTCCATCCTTGGGACTGTGACTAGGACAGGTCATTAATCTGGAAAAGAACAAAGTATGGTGATAATGTTTTTAAATGTTGTAGCAGGACCTAAAATAAAAATCACTTTTTTGTGGAAAGATAAATCACAATATTCATATGTTCAAAAATCGGGTGTTTACTAATTGTAAAAATGTAAACAAAAAAAAGCTATGTTTTTTTTTTTTACAAATAAAGATATTACAAAAAAATAGACAGTGTTATATAGACAGTTTTTAGCTATGGTTGTAAAGAAATTAAGTATACGATAACATTATATATCACTCTTGCCACAAATGCTTTTCCAGACAAAACTGCACTCACTTCAAATCATTTCACACCATGCAGTACCAATGGCCACACATCAGAGTGCACTAGGAGACATAAATCTCTTATAACAAAGTTAAAAACTATTTGAAACTACTGCCTGCTTTTATACCATAGCATAGCTGAATCCTCAAATCAGAACGCTTGCATTCATATTCCATTACAGCATGGCTCTGACAGTACTGTCATTTCCGTACTATAAAGCGCACCTATATATAAGCCGCACCTGTCTATAAGCCACACACTAATGTACTTTACACAGGCTTTAATGAAACACACATTACACACAGTGTAACGGTTGAAATATGTTGCGCTTCCTTCAGGAGCATAGCGGTATTTTGGGAATTGCCTGCCACTGCATTTTTCCGCTATTACTGCGTGTGTGTGTGCAAGACGAGGATTATTTCCTTATTATTTTCTGATGCTCATTTCTAAGTTTCTTTGACTAACCCGTAACGCTGTTGCCAAGTTTTGCAAACCTGTCTGTGTTTATATGATTTCTGTTGCAAATGCAGTTAGCGAGCTCTCCCATGACCCAGACTCAACGCGCTACAACGTTGTTCACTGTCTTCCTCCTTCCTTTCACAACTATTTCTCTTGGGAGTTTATCTTTTGGCATCCTCGTGCGTTTAATAAAAACTTTTTTCTCCCGATGCCATGCAGCACAGAACACAGGTGAGGTGCGTTTTTTTTCGTTTCCGTCGGGATATTCCATTGGTCTAATCTAATGGGGTTCGGTTTTTTGGCTTGAAGTTTGTGAAACCGGAAAAACCCAGGGAAAATTAATAAATTAGCCGCTTCGTTGTTTAAGCCGCGGGGTTTAAAGCGTGGGGAAAAATCTTATAGTCCAAAAAATATGGTACATCCTTCTGTAACTTTAATCCCAGGTTTAAATTGATGCACTTTTTCTAATACAATAACAGTACAATAGAATAGTTCTACTCGAGTCCATTCATAGGGACCTGCATGTCTTAAGCGCTATGTAATCAAAGAGGTATAATGACCTAACTCTTTTTTTTAACCAAAAACAATGAAAATTATTTGGTGGTTTTCCGCTATGTAAAATCGTTACAGTTTCCTGTCTTTCATGGGACTTCGAGTTTGTGCTTTCTGAATTCTCAGTATCATGACACGCTGCATTTCATTGAGATGAGCAGCTGGTGAGCAAACGATTGCTCATAATACAACTACAACCTAAAAAAAAAAAAAACACTCCAAATAACTGACTGGAACATGTATTGTGACATTTAATTTATTAATAAATTAAATGTTGAAATCTGCGCCAAGTTGTATTTACGCTAGCATTGAAAAAATGTATCGCAGCACAGTCCATTGTGTGCTATACTGTACATTAAACAGGTGCACTGATGTATACTACATGATAGCTTATGTGTCGTTACATACTCCTATTAACAGTATTCTTGTCTGCTACTTTAGGAGAATAGAGGATATTATATTATTACACTAGACCTTCTGAAATGATATTTCTGGACTAAGTTAGTTCAATAACGTTACAATTATTTACATGACTTCTCCAATTTAATATTAGCCTGCATAGTTTATCGATACAGTCGAATTTCTTATAATAAACAATTAAAACAATACTCAATACTATTTAATGTACAACTCATCTATAATAATTAAGTAACCAATTAACAACAAGGAATCAAAAGCAGTTTGTTTAGGTAGATGCCGGTAAGCACAGGTTCATTCATATCTAGAGCAAAGTAGTGTAGTGTAGTAGTGCATCTGCTGCAATGTTTTGGCAGAGGAACCCACAACAACAAAAATGCAAAACCCATAGTCCACACACACACACACACACACACACACACACACACACACAGGAACCTGAGCTAAGGACCAAACCACGCTACCTACTGCAGCAACATGCCACCCAGTTGCTCTTCATGTTGCACAAAACCTTTTCCTTCAACACAATTGCTAAGATCTAAAATGAAACTCATTATCGCTGGTACACAAATATACAAGTCATTTGTAATCGTTACCTCTTTCATCACTTTCTGCCTTCGGATTCCGACACCCCAATATTCGAAGATGGGGTCAAGATCCAGGGACCCATTTCATGTCACATAAAATGCACTTGGTAGCTTTCATACTTCCAACGTGTGACCTATTGAGAACATGGAAAAGTGGATCACTTCGGGAATGTTCGGGGTTTTTTTTTATCAAAAAAGGGAAAGGTTGGTTTTATTTCTTCATCTTCAGAAACATCTCATCAGTAAGTAGCATCAGTTTTGTGAATCAAAAGCCATTATGTGTCTGTTTAGTCCCTTTAAATGCTGCACTTTTTTTTGTGGTGAGATGTAAGTTCACTACACTGCACTTCCACAACATGTATAGTGTTAGTTTCGTCTCAGCAAACTTCTTCATCCCCTCCTGAAGCACTTGGCTGTTCTGTCTACCACGATGATGATGATGATGATGATGATCTGTGTCTGAGTTTATAATCTATATAAAGAATCCCTTATCATTCATGCACACACTTTCTGGAGACTCATATTATAAGATTCTACCTTGCATACGCTCCAAAAGATGGTTCCAGACCTGACACATGTACCGTACATCTAGTGTAGCTTGTTTTGGATGATGTGAATAAGTATATACACCCCCACCCCCACCCCGACCTCAACCTCCCAGGGTTAACCAGCTGGTCGGTCCTAGTTGCCAATAGCGTCGTTTAGTTCTTTTAATGATTTTTTTTAATAAACACGGTTGCTTGCATCAGGGAACAGTCTCCGTCTCAGGGGTTTGACATGAAACGTCCTGCGGGAGGAAGCGACACGGGCACGAACGGACGCCATTACACGGAGTCGGAGGTCCGATTAAAAAAAAAAGAAAGAAAAAGAAAGAAAACCCCCTTTATGTATCCTACCATTCTTTTTGACGCTGTGTCTCACTCGAACCCGTGTCGCTAAACGCGTTTCTAATTCGTGCCCGTAGCAAAGCCCAGGCTCACGCCTTGCTCTCCTGCCGCACTGCGAGGAGAGCCTCCGCGCTCGGACCTGCGACCAGCCATTTTCTGCGTACCGAGGGTTCGAGCCGGTGACACCGTGCGCCTACAAACCAGCCCTCAAACTTTCCGAAGTGTGCAACGCTAGCGTTCAAGCCACAGGCTCTATCTCTCCATCAGGACCCCACCGAAGCCCCGCAATGACACTTCCTTATTTATTTGGAATTGAAATATTCAACACGAAACTGTTTCTCACCCCACGAGTCAGCTCGCGCAGGCACTGGCTAACCCGACCCTCGCGCACTTCCGGAACACCAAATATGAATGAATGAGTGGGCGGGGACAGTGGGGCGTAGGGGGCGGGGCTTGTAGTGGTGTCGCAGTTTGGTGCGTCAGTCCCCGACAAGGTTAGTAATAATAATGTTTAGACGGCACCGGTAACCCATGCCTCGACCGATCCGGTATGGGATTGTGGTTTGTGATCCGCATATGTGATGTGGCACATGTTTTTACGCTGGATTCCCTTCCTAACGCAACCCTCCCGGCACTAAGTGTGCACTGGCTTGTGCAACCCTAGTCTTGGATCTGCAGAGTGATGAGAAAAGTAGGCAGGAGTACAAGGAGATGCGGTAGCAGGTGAAGAGGGATGTGGCGAAAGAAAACGAAAAGGCATATGAGAAGCTGTATGAGAAGTTGTACACTAAGGAAGGAGAAGATGATATGTACCTATTGGCCAGGCAGAGGGACCGAGCTGGAAAGGATGTTGCAAGTTAGAGCAACAAAGGATGGAGATGGAAGTGTGTTGACTAGTGAGGAGAGTGTGTGAGAGAGAGAAGGGTGGATGATGTTGAGATGGTGAAGCAGGAAGTGGATAGGATTAGTAAGGAGGAAGTGAGAGCAGCGATTAAGAGGATGAAGAGTGGAAAGGCGGTTGGACCAGATGACAAACCAGTAGAAGCGTGGAGATGTTTAGGAGAGATGCAGTGGAGCTTTTAACCAGATTGTTTAACACGATTTTGGAAGGTGAGAGGATGCCTGAGGAATGGAGAAGGAGTGTGCTGGTATCGATCTTTAAGAATAAGGGAGAGGCGTGAGGGAAGAGGTGACCATCCGTGAGCAACAGTATTGTATTTGCTTTGAGAATGTTGATGGAGAAGTAGAGAGAAGGTCAGAAGTAGTTGATACCAGCCAATGCAAAAAACAATTTGGTTTTTACTCATAATACATTTCACACCACATCCCAATGTGTTTTATTCTTCTTATGTAACTTTTTTTGCCTTTTTGAATACAATATTTGTAATTGTAACAATAATGTACCCTAACCCTTAATTTTACCTAATATTAATGTCATACACTGTTTTTCATATTTGCCATCATTTTGCAGAGAATCTGTGACACAAGTTAGCACTTGTTAGCTCTTACATTATATTAGCTATAAACACATTTTGCAGGAAAAAACTCTCAGCTTGTCATGCTACAGAGACTCAGAGGAAATACAAAGTTCTTTTTCATCAATATTCTCCCACGGTGTAAACTTACTGATTGATACAAAAAAACTGACAACTGAAAACTGACTCACTTATCTCCATTAATATTAAATAAATGAATTCATGCTTAACCATAGCAAGAATTTAGAAGTCTTTTTTTATTAAATAATAAAAAATGAGACATAAAAATTATGTAGAAAATACATCCCTGCGAATGGGTTGCTTTTAATAGAAATTATAATGTTATACCAAGCGCATTAATATGGGTGTGTGTCAGTCAGCACTTTTGTTATATACATAATTTGTGTAACACATTGAGATTTGACCTAGTGCTGCAGTATAATATGTAATAATAAATACCAATCGGAATGTCCCAACTGCTTCTTTATTGTGAAATAGAAAAACAAACCAAGCAGCCCATGTGAAATTTGGCCTTTGATAAACTTTGCTCAATACAGTGCATCCTCGCTTCAGATATAATTCAACTGTCCCAACTCTCTATTTTCTTTCACGTGTTCACACCTTTTGTTTTGCAATGAATCCCACTGAATTTTAGATACACATTAATAAGGATATTTCTTCTAGCACTAACTGACAAAAAATTAAGCATGTGGTGGTTTAAAAAATCACAATAATCCTACTTTTTCAATTAGTCCTGGTCCATATTGTTTTAAAAAAAAATTCAATTTCCTGTTTTAAAACATCCTGTTTTATTGTTTTCCCCCAAATTTTCTTCAAACAAATCTTCAGAATTCTTACAGATATCTTTTTATGTTGTTATCTACAATCAGCGATGCAATCTATCTCTACAGAAAATCCATTCCTGTCCATCCAAGTTCACGTTTGTTTAGGTTTAAAGTTAAATGTATTGCTGTTTGGATGCTGATCGTAGTTAAAAGTAGTTCGGTAACAAACTGTATCTTGAATAAAATAAAAAAGTTTAACAAAGGTTAGAAATCCAGAGAATTACAGAGAGCAGAATGTGTGCAAAACTCTCAGACCACAAATGTATGAATCATCATATACAACACAGAGTGCCAGATTTCATTTCCAGATGATCTCTATGGAAGCTTATTTTAAGCTTATATGAAAGCGATTTTCAGCTCGTTTCAGGTTCACGCAGTGCATTTTTGAATTTTTTTTTTATTTACCACTTTTTCAATAAAATAATTGCTATGCAAAGAGAAATCATCCATTACAATAAAAGCAAATGAAAGAATGAAAAAAACAAAATGATATTTTTGTCATCAGTATAAAGCATGTTGTGCTCGGACTGAGTGTTCTGTTTTGAAATGCTCAAGTACCGCTCATTTTTTCAGTAAACGACTTTATTGAAAAGTGTTTGTTGTGTTACATGTTGTTGGAGTGCATTTTGGTCATGCTAAGCTCTGTACTTGTACACACTATGATCGATTTTCACAAAGTTTGTCCCACATTACTTAAAATCTCTTTCAGCTATTTTAATACATTTACAAAACAAGATTATAGCAGCTAATTTACAACATACATCCATTTGGAAACATTCAGTTGAATAAAGCTTTGTTTATTCAATATACAACACATCCCAAAGGGTTTTATACTAACAAGGAAGTGAAAATGTTTCTAAATAAAAATGTAACTTTATTTACAAATGATTATTTACATTGATTGCCATTTCTCTCAACTTTGACTCCCCATTTGACGGCAGGTCCGTGTGTGATGTCCAGCTATTAGAATGATTTCAATCATTTTTTGGTTCATAGGCATTTTAAAGGTTATCTGAGAAAGACATTTTGCTTCAAAAATAAAAAATTCCCCTTGAATATAGAGCCTTTTGAAATGATTTGTAAAATAAGGTGAATGACTCGAAAATCCTTTAAAAAAATACAAGTTTACAAAACATTTACGACATCATTATCCAGAGCGACTCACGTTTATCTCATTCATACAGCTGAGCAGCTATGGGGTTAAGGGGCCTGGCTCGGGGGCACAGGAGTTGCAGCTTGGTGTGGCAATACAATCTTTTGAGTGAAAATGTTCCAGACTTAATCTAAATGATATGCATGATTCCCTAAATTCTGTTTATCTCCCTGTGGGTAAACTATGAACTGCATTCACTGGACCCTAACAGCATTCTATTTACTTTTATGCTCCTGCATGAACACAGCATGAAGTGAAAGGATAAACATGTTTCTACATGTATCTACATCTTATAACAGGTGAAATGAATAACTTGATAACAAGAAGTCCGTGAGTGTGGTGGTGAAGGGGCATGTAGTTAGAACGTAAGTGTAAGAGAAGTTCCCTCGGAGGTCGTGTCCAGCTCAGCAGGATCACATGGATTGATCTCTGATACCAGTCGGTGGGGGTAGAGTGTATACTGTAACCAGGTGGGTTCTGAAATAATTGTAAGAAGAAGAGTTATGGATAGGAGTGTGAGGTGAGAAAATACATGAGCAAGTGTAAAACTATAAATGTATATACACTATATGGACAAAAGTTTCGAGACACATTTTCCAGCCATATGTGAATATTTCTCCAACTAGAGGCACACATTCTGTAGAATTCATTTTTTTCCTTCACTTTAACTTGGAGACCCAAACCTGTTCCAGCATGACAATGTCACTCTGCACAAAAAACAGCTTCATAGGAAATATAGTTAACATGGTTTAGAGTGGAAGATCTTGAGTGGCCTGCTATAGATCTCTGACCTCAACCATATTGAACACCTTTGAGATGAAATGGAACACTGACTGCACCCCAGATCTCCTCAAGCCTCTTACAACAGTATCTGATTCTAACTAATGCTTTTGTGGCCATTGAGCATGAATCTCCACAACCAAACTCCAAAATCTAATGGAATCCAGAAGAGTAGAGGTTGTTAAAAGAGCAAATGGGAACTGAATATGAAATGAAAGGTACAAAAAAGGTACATAATCTTTTAGTCAGGTTTTCACAAACTTATGTCTGTATAGTGTATTTATATACACACTGTATTCACATTTACATTTAAATATATAGGTGTACTGTGTGTGTGTATGTGTGTGTGTGTGTGTGTGTGTTGTGTGTGTGGGTGTTTTGTCTAACCAAGGTAGCAACTGGGAGCAGGGAGCAGTCCATCGAAGCATGTCTCTGTAGCTGTGAAACTGCAATGCTTTTGAGGATGCTTGCAAAAGAATGTTACGTTCTCACCGTGAGCAACCACCCTGTCTGTCAAGTCATAGGGCCAGCTCTTAACTCCACCCACAATCACCTTACTGCGCTGTGCAGGGATTGGACAGCGAGCTAAATAGCAGATGAGAGAGGTAAAGAAAATAGCACACATAAGATACATAAGGACATTTTTGTAAGTAAATAAGCATGCTGTTATGCTTCAATCATTGACACTGTCTAAGGCAAAGTGAAGGGTCTGAGTGTTTAAATGCTTCATATCTTTTATATTAAAGTGTCTCCATATAATACATATAAACGATTATGTGTTTTTTCCAAAATTTGAAACCTTTTCTGTGTATTTATTGTTTTTTTGTTTGGCTCAAGAATACATCAGCTGTATAATTAGCTGGCATCAGAAAGGGTCTTTATACCTGTACATGTATATGTGTTCATGTAAATTTTAATTCAAGTTTTATATTATAGTATTATATGAGGGATCCTCGCTTACCTCGGCAGAGAGGTACTGTGCTCCATGTGCCGTCAATCTGACAAGTAGCTTGGTTAGGCCCATCCAAGTGAAAGGTCTTTTTGCAAAGATAATATATGGCATCACCTATGCTGTATTTAGATTTTTGCACAGCCACCAAGTAACCATTATTAACTTCCTGTGGCGGCGGACAAAATACACCTATAGAACATAAATAAAACATAGACAAAAAATGTAGACTCTCTCTCTCTCTCTCTCTCTCTGTATATATATATATATATATATATAAAACCTTAAAACGCTATGACGAAACAGGCTCTCATGAGACTGTCCCAGGAACCAAGAGCTACCTCTGCTGCATTGAAGTTTGTTAGAATTACCAACCTCAGAAACTGCCGATTCAAATCTATGCTTATCGATGTTCAAGTAGCAGATATATTTCAACATACACTGTTTAGAGAAGACTGTGATGTTGCATCAGATAACCTGGGCTCCACAGTCACCCAATCTAAATCCAGTTGAGATGTTTGGGTTAGTTGGACTGGAGAGCAAAGAAAAAGCAGCCAACAAGCACTCAAAACATCTGGGAGCTCCTTAAGATTATTCGAAAACCAGGTGACTACTTCATGAAGCTGACTGGAGGAATGCCAGCAGTGTACAAATCTGTCATCAAAGCAAACGGAGCTATTTTGATCTCATAAGGTGACCTCATAGAAATTTAAGAATAGATAGATAGATAGAAAGATAGATAGATAGATAGATAGATAGATAGATAGATAGATAGATAGATAGATAGATAGATAGATAGATATTTTTTTATTTCCTTTACCTTTACTTTACACACATAGTAGTAAATGTAATGCACAAATAACACTCTGGTGACGGAATCACCTATATGACCTCATACCTCATGCAGAGTGCAGCAGTTGATGTATATTTAAATACCCTGGAGGTGGCAGGCGAGGTTTTTGAAAACACCACAGGAACCAACAATATGGCAGAGGTTCAAACTAATCCAGCAGAGGGCAGCATAGTATCCTTAACTCCTCCATCCCCACCTACACAGCCCTCGTTTCTCACTCTATCGTTTACTCTCTAGCATCATTTCCCAAAGTGTAGCAGGAATTACTTACAAATACACATTCATATGGATGTGTACATATGCAGACACAACGCACACAGTGCTGACATTTCTATTTAAACTCATTCATATGGCACACGCACGCACACACACACACACACACACACACACACACACAGTTCACACGTTTCATCATCTGATTCTTCTCCTTTGACATTTTTTAAAACTGAACTTTGTTGGTCTCAGATAATGTCTGCAGAAATAATCACACACATACACAAATTGCATCCTTACGTTGACAGATGGGGTGTGGGTAACGCCACGTCTGGTCCTTGTGACAAACATTTTCACTGTTTCCAACCAGCACCGATCTGCAAAAAGGAAGGAATGGATGACAGAGAGTATGCAAAATGGCTTTCTGTTTCTTTGAATCTTTTGCTCTGTGTCTCTCACCCAGGAGCACACTGGTACTGTATGGTGGAGCCTACAGCAACACTTCCACCAACCAACAGCAACTCATGATCAGGCAAAGGGCAAGATGGTTTAGATTCAGGCTCTGTTTCAGCATTAGCAACTGATGAGAAAAAAAGAAAAAAAAAGAATAAATGTTGGCTATGGACAGCGTGTCTGGTGCCAGTGGATAAACATAGCACATCTTTCAAAGATAAAAAAGACTTCATATAAAAGCTCTTCTTTTTGGGCATTTGGATATGATTAATTCCTGTTAACGAATTTCGGTGTTGGAATTGTGTCATAGCTCTTGGGTTATCCTCCTAGACCCCTTTACTTTATGGGGTGTCCCTTAATGCTTATGGGAGCCATGACCATCTCTGGCTATGACTGTGTTCCATTACTTCACCATGTCCTTTCACCATTCCCTCCTATGGGAATCCCTGCCATTCTCAAGAGCTCTTCTAATACTTTATTAGTTCAAATGAAGAACTCTGTATATCCCTTTCGGAACTGAGTCACCATCATTATAGATTCTAAAAGCAGTTTTCTTTTTGAAAAAATCAAAACTTTTCTTAATATTTAAAAAATATTACTTTTGCAATGTTAAAATTCAGTTTCACACACATCAGCTAAACCCTGCATTTATCTGTTGACATGTTTGTATAGTTGTTTTTCTTCCAATTGGAAAATTATAAGTTATTGATCTTAAAACATTATGGACTTTTGTATCAGACCATTGGTGTATTACTCATCACATACTGTATATTCAGAGCCATAATAATTTTTTTTTTAATTGTAGCCAGAAGCCAATGTCTAAACCCAAGCACTTGATATGACAGCTTCTGTAAGTGTATCGTTATTAAGGCAGAGTTTCATGCTTGCAGCACAGTGAGAGTTCAATCTGACTGAAAAATCTGTTCCTGGCTCCATGGCACTTATGCTCCAGCACCATTACTGTTTCATACTTCTGAGTCATTAGAAGTCTGCATAAGGAAAAAAAAAAAGCATGGCAGGTCATCAATGAGATTGACTTGTACTTTACTCTGCAGTTAAACTGCAGGTCTACTCTTCTAGCTACCAAGAACAATTATTGAATAATATGTTTATGATAAATAATATGAATAATTAGACTAGAGCTTAAAGGGTTAACAAATCAAACTGGCTAATGTTGGAATGAAAAGCTACCTTTATTTTCCTCTTTAATCATTTATTATTGTTGGTGGAAATGAAATTAGAAATAATTGAATCTTATTGATCTATCTATCTTTAAATGCTGTAATTTAACCAGCATATTCCATAATACTGTGATAATACATATGCATACATTATACACAAAACAACCCTGAGTTATAAAAAATCGTATTAAAGTATATATTGACAAGTTACGGAGCAGAAGTGACCCTTGATCGCAGAGTGTGAGGCATCTAACTTCGATGCTTAAGCGATGCTGAGTGTAACGCCAGAGGACACAAAAGAGTACAGGAGGACTGGTGTTGATGGATGGGAAGATGGATGAATGAGTGGGTGGGTGGGTAGGTGGATGGGAGGACAGATGAATAGTGTACAGCTTCACAGCGATCCATCTGGAATGATCTGTTCACACATTCACTTGACTCATATCTGGCAATCTCTAACATGCGTGGGTGATTTACTGTTGGAGAGAGAGGAAATCTAACACATTTACAATGTTGGCATGCGTGTGGATTCTCTGCTCTGTCATGTCACTGAGCTGCAGGTGCTGTCGTAGGAATGCTCTCTAAACGCCCACATCTCCTCTCTGCCTGCCGCTTTAGTCCTGGAAATATCTCTCAGTGTACAGTGTGTGTGTGGGCTCCTCGGCAGGCAGGTCAAGCTCATGCAGCTCTCACTAGACTCTTGTACTTTAATGCCAGAGAGCTTTGCACAAATCATAGTGCACCTGTCTTTGTATGTGAGCGAGAGAGACAGAAGGAAAAGAAGATGAGAAAAAAAGATTTGGGGTTTATTTGGGCTTGTTATACTCAATCTCTAAACGGAAATATCAGCATTGTGTGGACATTTTGTGCAGCAGTGTTGCTGTGTCCAAAAGTCTTAAAAAAATGTACAAAAACACATTTACAAAGTTAGAAAGAAATTATAGCTCCAATGACAGGTTAATGCATCACGACAGACTGGTTATGCAGTTAAGGCAGTTTTCATTCTGCTGAATCACTATGGATCCCTTTGGCCCTTTTGGTCCCATCTAAACAGGACCTTTGGTATCACCCATATAATCTTTACAGAGATGCTACTAATATATGCATACCCTTCCTCAATAACTACATGACTTTGCCTTCATATTTGACACTGAACCAAAAAAATCAAGATCTTGTTTTGATCAAGATGTTTTAAAATCCAAATGTTGTTTTTTTGTACTCAACTTACTTGCAACAACTGTTTCATAACTGTCCATGCGATAGCTTCAAGATTTCTCATGATGGATCCTACAGGGCTCAGCCTATACTGTTGCACAAAATGACCTAAATTAAGATGCTAATAGAGTTTTAATGAGCCCTGAACTCAACCACATTGAAGATTTTCCAATTGATTGGAACACGGCCTGCCCTCCAGTCGTCTTTACCTAATAACAGTGCTGGACCTAACAAATGTTGGCTAAATGAGCACAAACCTCCACAGCCATGCCCCAAAATCTAGTGGAAAGAGTGGAGGCTATTGTAACAGGGGGTCTATACCTCAAAGATTGATATTCTGTCAGGTGTCCGAATACATTTGGCCGTGTAATGTATGTCTTAAGGACCCGTGCTGGATTTTTTTGGTAACATAGCTAGAAAATGAAAAAGCTGTTACATGACATACATAATGAAATTTCTGCTTTTAGACCATTACACATTTTGTCAATTTATTTTGCTGTTGTGGGCTGAGACATTGTTTGTGTACACAAGGACATAAAGGGGTTTAAAGGCACATCTAATGCCCCATTCAGAAATAGCCAAGCCTAGACAAGTATAACAGTTTTTAAAAAATATAGAGAGAGAATAGACACACAAATGAAAGCAAGTTACATTCCGGTTACTAGTAAAATGAATTAGCAATGAAACATATTGTAGAAACTGTTTTGGCCTGATTAAAATGACAACCTACAATTTTTTAAATCTTTGCTTACGACAGATGATGAAAAAGATAATGGTATGTGAAAAGATGCATGTCACAGCTGGGTCACTTTTAAACATGCTTACCTTTCCTTAATTTGGTTAACCTCAGAGACAAAACCTAACATGTAATAAATTGCACAAGTTATCGAATAACAACCACAAATATTTGATACCACCTAAAAGCTGCTTTTGGTATGTGTGGGGTTGTTGTTGTTTTTCCAATATCATAGATATTTGACAAGAAAAATGATCTGAAATCCAGGAAAATGCCTCATGTACAACTGTATATCAACTGACTTATAAATGCAGTTTTATCATTCAGATATCGCAAAATATAAATTCAAACACAGATCAAGATCTTCAGGTAATGTTCTAGAAATAGTATGATCTCTGTTACTGGTTTATGGTACTAGAATGGGCTGGTTTGAGTATTTTAGAACTCTAATGGGATTTTCACACATAACAGTAACTAGAGTTTAGATTGAATGATGCAAATAACCGAAAAAACACTGTGTGACAGTTATGTGGCTGGAATCTGCTTGTTTATGTGTAAAGTCATGTATAGGTGTCCCTATTAAAGTGGATAGTTTCAGTTTCACACTTTACATCATTCAACTTATGTCAATTACAATATGCTGCTTTTTGCTCAAAGAATTTGATCACGAGAAATGTTGCAGTATTGTTGCAGGGTATGAATTTCATCACAAAGTTTTAATGAACACCACCCATCACAAACAAGTTATCTACACCCTTTTTGCTAGTTTCTAAGCACCACTGAATTATCTAATGTGTCGCCAAGGCGTTTTTTTCATGTTTTTGCCCACCTGTACACTCAGGGTCTTCATCACTCCATTGTCGGTCACCTTGGCACCGGCGGAAAACAGCATTCATGCCATTAGCCATGGTGTACCCAGGGTGACAGCGTATCTCCACGAGAGCAGAGAAAGATGGAAATGGAGAGAGGAGAGCCACATCGAAGTGTTGACCACCAGGAAGAGGCCATGGGCATGTCCGACCTGTTGAAACGGTGTTAGAGTTACCATGCGTTTTTTAGCTACACTTTATAAGACGTTTATAGCTTAATTATAAATCCTACAAACACATGTTTCCAATCATGAACGCTTTAATATGACTGAGATGCTGTATGTATGTTGTACAAATGTTTTATAAACAATAAAATGTAAAGTACATTTTTATGTTGATCTGTGACCTCCTGTATAACACTTATCAAATATACAAATGTAAGTAGTGTGTAGGTGTTATTGACGTGGTATAAGAGTCTGACCTGGAGCTACACAGCTGAGTCCGCACGGCCCATCGCATAAACACTGTCGCTTGCTGCCACAATCACTGTCCTGCTGGCATTTTTTGGGGCATGTTTGTATTCTCTCAGTCCCCAAAATCCTATCTGGGCACTGTTTAATCACCTCTTCTATGGCATCATATATGGAGCACAAATATAAAGGATTTGTTAGTATGAAATACTTTAGTACTTTGAATAAATATGTCACTTATGTAATGTACTGCATTTAGACATGAACTACAGGTAAAAGCTGCTCGCTTTCTCTCTCTCTCTCTCTCTCTCTCTCTCTCTCTCTCTCTCTCTTTCTCTCTATCTCTCTCTCTCTCTCTTTCTCTTTCTCTTGGTTCAAATCATTGATCATAATTTTGTAAATATATTGTTTTTATTTTGCTTTAAATGATTATATAGTAATATGTGGAAAAATCTTATTATGCATATGAACACATTGAATGATGCTACTCTCCAATCAGACCAGCATAATCATCATCATATTAAGCTCCTTATTTTCATATATCTCAAACATAATCAACGAGCCTGACTAAACAGTAATGAAATGCTCTGTAGGTCAAATTGCAATTAAGTTCAATTACAGACTTAAATCAATGAATTTTATTTCAGTGATTTATTATCGAAAGTAATGAGAACTGAAATGTTAAACTTATGGAATTATTAATATTGAATATGGGTGTTTCCCTTAATTCCTAAAACAACACATTTTCTCACAGACACAGGAATCACATTGAAATGCAAAAAGTAGTTAACATGCACACACATTGCACAATATAGTGGCTCAACCCAATCTAATAAATTGTGTCATTAACATTTATTCAATTATTTACAAAAGAAAATGTCCTTAATGATAAACCTACTCCATATGAAGGAAAAAAGCTTTTCCTGTCTCTGTCTCTGTCTCTATCCTTGTCTTTCCCATTCTTTCTCACATGCACACAGTGTCTACTCACCTGATTGCAGGGCCAGGCTGCTGAGCGCCCACACACAGAGCAGAAGGAGCATTTGAGATGTCTCCATCGTTCCCTGCTGTTCACATGAGATCTTATGACAGGACTAATCGAGAAGAGTGGGCTATAAAGAGGGGGTGGAGAGAGGGTAGGAGGGGGGTATTGTGATGGGGTGATGGCAAGGGTGGAGTGGAGCAGAGGGTACATGCAGGAGCACACACATAAACACACACATATATATATATATATATATATACACAC
>MU551646.1:1874009-1884027 GCA_024362625.1 Silurus asotus | reverse complement strand
ACACACACACACACACACACACACACACACACACACACACACACACACACACACACACACACATCTGGTTTGTGTTTCAAACACTTGCTAAAATTTCCTTGTAAAAGGACCTTTCACCCAATTCTCTTAATTCCTGCTGAGCACAGTCACCCACACATTGACACAATGACACACACACACACACACACATCTACAGACACTCTCCTCATCAAACATCTACACACCACTCTATTCTCCCTCTGTCTCCTTTTTCTCTCTTCCACATGCCACACAATTGCAAAGTGTGATAATTGTCTCACACTCTTGATACAAACCAATTAATTCATAACACCCAACTGCTGACCTTGTGTTGTCTCTAAGTTTCCAAGGACCTCTTGAATGCACTTGCAATTATCTTCTTTGGATGAAGGTTTCCATAAATATGTGTAAATTTGTAAATGCATATACCTCATCAAGAAATAGCTTTATACAGTAAATCTCCCAGGTGTATTAGTTACACAGGAGGTCATCACACGCAGTGAAGGAAGTATGGAAATCAATAGTGTTAACTGTTAACAATGATTTTTCCTTTCTTTATTTTAATTACTCTTTTGATACTCTTTTGTCACACCCTCTGAGACAAACCGGCTCGTTTAACAACTCACATGCTTGCAAATATTTGCATTTGTCTCAGGGAATGTCTTTTGTTCAAATCTGTTCTTTGGATATGATCACAGCATCTTCTTTATTAATTAAATAAAAATATCGATATAGTCAGCTTTGTTTTCTGTCTATATCAGTAAATGGGTGACAGATCATCATGCTTTCTCTCTGGAATTATTGGCACTTAATGAAAATGCCTGAGAAAAGGTCATCTAAATGACACCAATGTTGTTTATAAACTTCACCCAAATACAAGAGATCGAAAACAAGACAAAACAGGATTTTTCCTATAACTGAAAACTCTTGCATGTATTTATTATTCGGCCAAAAGTGTAATTGTTGAAAATGTTATTGAGATTAACTTTTCCTTTACTATTATAATATTTCATAATATTCTAGAAAGTTTTTTGCACTGGATTTTGAGTGTGGCTGTGAGGATTTGTGCTCATTCAACCACAAAAACCTTAATGAGGGCAGGCACTAATGATTAGTGAGGAATCCTGGGTGTCCCAGTTCATCCCAAATATGAGGATTCCAGTGGGGTTTAGGGTGCAGGGTTCTGTGTGGGATAAGTTTTTCCACTTGAAACCTTGTAAACGATGTCTTTCATGGAGCCCACTTGGTAAACAAGTGCATTGTCATGCTGGACCATGCATGAGCATTTTAGTTCCAGTGAAGGTGAATTGCATGGCTACAGTGTACCATGACATAATACACAATCACATGCCTTTAACTGTTTGTAAAAAACTGGTCTTCACTGGTTTCTGGATGAGAAGGTCAGGAGTTCATATCCCATATCACATCATGAGAATGTTGACCAACCCCAAAATTAGCTAGTTAGTCTCAGCCCAAGAAAGGGTTTGTTCACCACTTTCAGACCAGTGAATTCGAGCTGCACCACTGACTTACAGCCTCTGAGGAGCGCGGCAAATGATGAGTCTGCATCTCTGGTGAGGGGGGTTGTATTTTATTTACATTTTTATGTTTTTGTTATATTATTAGACAAATATTGATTCTGAACTGCTCCAGATGATGTAGGTGCCGAGGGGCAGTTGTAGTGTAGAGGTTTGGAGTCTTTACTGGGTTTCTTGCTTTAGTAAACATGGTATTCACCCTCCATATGTAAAATTATTATTATTAAGTCTGGTACGTCCCCCGCTGTAAATGTAAAAGTGCTTCCTTAGAATATTCACTTGAGTAAAAGTACTTGCTAAGTATTTGCCCCTTACATGTACTTAAGTATCCAAAGTACTATGATTTATAACGGCTATAATGTTCCTATTATAATTTTTGCCACAAGACTCTTTGCTTAATCAACTCAGTTTATGTGAAAATGTCTAATGTTACTCTTACAACATCAATCTCTTCCAGTTTAAAAGCTTCTTTACAATTACTATAAAAATTGCTAAAATTTGGCCATGGGTGTTGTAGCAAGTTACAGGCAGGAGTTTCTTCCATCGTATATTCTCTTAAAATGTTCTGCTTGCTGTTAAAACTGGCGCTTCAAAGTTTGTGCCAAATCGATACCACCAAGCAGCAATCAAAACAAGTTCAAAACAGTGCGTGCTCTACCCCGACTGGTGGTTTACTGTGTGCATGACCTGTTTTTATCGACTCATAAATAAAAAGGAACTGATTTCCCAAAGTTAAAGTAAAACATTTGCCTTTGAAATGTAGTGAAGTTAAAGTAAGACTCACCAAATAGAAATACTTCAGTACAGATATTAGAAAAAAGCTACATAAGTACAGTAACAGATTACATTTACTTTGTTACCATCCACTACTGCAGAGAACTATTCTGTACATTTGTGGTGAGCAGAAAATCATCTCAAAATGTTTGAACCTGGAGGCGATGGGCTACAACAGCAGGAGATGCGTTATTCATCTGTCGGTCATGAACAGAAACCTGGCCACAGTAGACACAGTCTCACAAACTCTATATAGTTCTTCTTCTTTCGGCTTCTCCCATTAGGGGTCGCTACAGCGGATCATCCGTCTCCATACCCCCCTGTCCTCTACATCTGCTTCTTTCAAACCAACTACCTGCATGTCTTCCTTCACCACATCTATGAACCTCCTCCTTGGTCTTCCTCTTTTCCTCCTTCCTGGTGGCTCCATCCTCAGCATTCTCCTACTGATATACCCCATGTCCCTCCACTGCACATGTCCAAACCATCTCAATCTCGCCTCCCTCACCTTGTCTCCAAAACATCCTACATTTTCATCCTTGTCAATCCTAATGAAAATCTCAGTATCTTCAATATTATATAGTTGAATCCTGGAAAATTATAGCCTGGTCTGATGAATCTGGGTTTCTTCATTTCCGCTCGCACTCCATATTAATGAGCAGGACAATGAGTTCTTCAGTGGCCTTTCCAGTCTGCGAATCTGAATCCAGTAGAACACCTTTGGGGTGTGATAGAATGGGAGATTAATAGCAAGAAACTGCCCCTAAAAGATTTGCAGGAATTGTGTGATGGGATCACGTTAACATAGGTCAGAATCTCATAGGAATGTTTCAACCATCGAATGATTTTGAGTGCAAAGGGAGGCCCTACCCAGTAAAAAAAAAAAAGAGATTTGTTGACCTAAAGACGTTATTGTCCTCACATGCACGCTAATCATTCAGCAAAACATTTGTCAGAGTGTCACAGTTGGAACAGTACCGAAGTGAGTTGCATCATAAAGTCACCAAGCAATCACCAAAACCTGCCAGGAAAGTTTCTGAAATGTTTACAAATACCTTAATGACAAATAGCTGTTCTTTCAATTGAACCTTAGCAAAGGTGATTGTTGAATAAAGTGAAAAAGAATGATTTTGCTCGATTAAGGTTTAAAAGGTATTACTGCCCATCAAACAGGAACAAGCGAATGTTCCCTGCACGTTTCCCTTTACATGTCGTGATTTTTGTTGCATTCAATTGCTCGAGGTAAAAATAAAACAATGCCTGCAAAAGTAAAAGACCAAAAAGATGCAGAAAATTAAAAAAAAGGTTTGTGAATAAGAATTATTTATTCGTGTACTCCATTAAAATTTCTTTGAAATACTTTGGCTAAGATCAAAGTGGTCACTGGGATGCATAACTCAAGGATGATGAGGATGATCATCATGTATTCATTCATCTATTAAACAAGGTGGAACGTTGCAGGAAAATCCCGCCCCGAAAGATAGAGGTGAGCAAAAAAAACAAAAAAACAAACAAAAAAAAGAATTCTGCACTGCGTAACACCTACATCACTGAAAAAGTGGAATGTCTAAACAGAAAATAAAAGTGCCGTTCAATTCCTCGAGATTGTAGCAAACACCAGCCGCTACATCAGTGTCTCAGAGGGTGTATAATAATAATAATAATCATAATAATAATCATAATATTAATAATGCACTCTTTTACTTAACAAATCCACCTGGCACCACCTATAAAAGCTTTGAAACAGGAAGTGGCCTAAAACATGCACAATTAAGGAAAGAGTTGTGCTTTTACAAGAACAGAAATACAGAGCAAAGCTTAACGCAAAGCGAAAGTTCATCGTTGCACAAGTTAATGCAATATTTAGTACAATAAAAAGTCAAAGTGATCTAATTAAAGAAAGGGATTGAAGGAGAAGTAAATATTCAAAGTGCTGTAACGTGTGAAGTGTCACGCCATGATGTCGATGCAATTGTATAGAGATTCTCAAAACTGGAACTCGTGAAGTTTTGGCAAAACTCAACAGCATGATCCCGGTCAGTCACTGAAAAAAATCCAAAATTCCAGTAACGATGGGAGATGGAAAACTAACGACTCCTGGGAAAGCTATGCACGCTAAATATGCAAGCAACCTACCAAAAAAAAACAAACAAAAAAAAAAAAACACAGTCCAGAAATTGCAAATCCGTTAAAATATAGTAAATATCTGTATACAATACAGACGGTATGTACTACACAATCTGGTAAGGATAATTCTTGTCATTTGTTTTAGTATTATACAGGTGTATGCTTTGCACAGCAAGGATAATTTCTATAGAGGGTTCAAGTATGCAAGGGAATTAAAACACTGTGGCACCAACAGTGCTGGTGATCACAGACGTTGTAGTGTTAATCTGTGTGGGAGGAAGGATACAGGACGTCTATTTCAGGAATATAAAAAAAGAAAAAAAAAAAAAAAAGGGAAACTAAGTACATGTGTGAAGATTAGTTTCACAATACAATACAATTTAGAATTCAAATCAATGGACAAACAGCGAAGAAAGAAGAAAAGGAAGAATCAATATCACAATCCATCACAATGCACCCCATGCTCTCTCTTTCTTTCTGTCTTTTCTTTAATAAACCACTGTCCCAAAAAACACCAACCGCTGCCCTTCCCTGTTAGAACTGCTAATCAATACTAATAATACTAATAATAATAATAATAATGCCAAAACGCAGGTCACGTCATCCCAAAAAAAAAACGCTGTTTTTATCGCAAATGCATAAAAAGTACACGACTAACTGTGCTAATTAAGTGCTTGAAAAACCCAAATATATATTTTTTTTATCAAATGTAATTAGCGTTCACAGTTTGAAATCATTATTCCACCAATTTGATGAAATATTATATTACTTTTACAATATTACTTTTCTTCCTCTCATCTCTCATCTATTCCCATCTGTCCAGCCCCCTGTAAGTGCTTTTTAAAATACCAGATAAAAATGCTTTAGCAATATATTTCTACATTCTCTCTCCATCTCACACTCTCCGGAACATCTTCCATATATCGAATATTCTCCAAAAAACTCTTCTTCCCATATCGAATGCCTCTACATTTATAAAAATATACATTTCTCTCTATAGGGAAAAACATTTAATCCTATGTTAACTTTGTATCTTGAAAGTATAAACAGGCTCGTTTTGTCCATTTCCCTGCATCGCTCTTTCAGTCCACGCGTTTCTCCGTATTTCTTTTTCTTTGTGTGACTTTCAGCTCGTGTCCATTTTCCTCGCTCCACACGTTCGGTGATCCCGAGTACGTCTTTCTCTCCTTTCCTCTTCATAACTGCTCGACGTAGCGGTTCTCGTACTTGTTGAGGATGTTGCGGCAGCGGCCGAGCTCCTTGCGCATGTTGGCCACTTCCTGTCGGAGCGCCGCGTTCTCCCGTTCCAGAAAGGCGGCGCGCACCGTGATCTGGTTCTCTTTGACTCGCCGCGCGTCCCGCGAGCGCTTGGCTGCCTCGTTGTTCTTCAATCGTCGACTCCAATATTTGTCATCCTGTGCACATGGAGATACATTTTTTTAATGGCTGAGAAAAGAGAGATTATTAGGTCCTTTCTTTTTTTTCTTTTTTTTTAAGGCTGAAACCATGTTATTTGTCTGTCTGTCTGTCTCTTTCTATCTATCTATGTATCTGTAACGTAATATAAAGAAGAGGTGGACAAAAATAGACATCTGTAGAGAGAAAGACAGACAGAACTGTGTATGTGTGGAGTGATGGTCTATTCCGCAGAGGTGTGTCATATTACAGTAATTAACCCTCAGAGTTGTGAGGAGATCTGCTGTGGGTTTGGGCCTGAACAACGGCTCATACAACAACACCATAATACAACAGAGCAGTGAATTAATCCTAATCACTACACTAATCATGTGTCATCATTCGCTCCAGGACAATGATGTAAGATTCATCAAATCAATGTGAATCGCTGTCAATCAATTCATCTGCTTAGGATAAAACAAAGCCTTCAACAGGGGGGGGGGGGGGGGGGGGGGGGGATAAATAGGTTGTGCACTTTAACCCATTCCATCTTTGTGATACCAATATATGCAACATGCTGAGTGTGTTTACCTTTAAGCTGTCAGGGACGAGCATCTTACGGGCCTTTTTGATCACAGGTTGTGGCTTGAGATCGTCTTCACTAAAGCAATGTGTGCACGGGTCAAACGCCTCCTGCCCTGGGACGCTGGACAGAGCCACATCGGCCGGGTCGGGGTCGGGGTCGAAGGTTGTCAGCATGTCGTTGGCGTTGGTCATGGGTGGCGCAGTGAGAGGTGGGCAGGAGGGTGAAGGGGTAGGCTCAAGGCTTCCCTGAGGAGGACCTGAGGACAAAGAATCAGAACCAGAATCAGAATGTGCTTCATTGTCAAGTATGTTTTCACTTACAAGGAATTTGTTTTGGTGACAGAAAGTTCCAGTTGCACATTAAAAAAAAAAGATAAGGAAATTATAATAAGAAAGAATAAAAAGGTGTTGTTGCACATTTTTTATAAGAAAAAAAAATAGTAAGAAAGTGCTTCATTGTCAAGTATGTTTTCACTTACAAGGAATTTGTTTTGGTGACAGAAAGTTCCAGTTGCACATTAAAAAAAAAAGATAAGGAAATTATAATAAGAAAGAATAAAAAGGTGTTGTTGCACATTTTTTATAAGAAAAAAAACTAGTAAGAAAGTACAGAAGTAAATAAGTAAAAAGAGTGAAAAGTGCACATGTTTTTCATTTGAATGCACAATGTGGAGAGCGTTTAGGTGTTCATGAGGTAGATTGGCTGGGGGGAAGAATCTTTTCTTGTGCCTGGCTGTCCTGGTGCTTGGTGCTCTCTAGCGCCAGCCAAAGAGCAAAAGTTCAAAAAGCATTTGGCTTTAATATAAGGAATCCAGAGTGAATTTCTGAGCCCTTTTTTCATTCTGAATGTACAGAGTTCTTAAAAGGAAAGTGTGAGTAGGTGAGGGACATGTTAAGACAACTGCTGTACACTAATTTATACCCTGTTGAAAACATTGAATTAAAAATACCATACCCTGAACTTTAAAATCAGCCTATATTCTATAAAAGCATCAAAAAAACAAAAACAAAACAATAGGAAGCACAAACAGATCAATAAAAATGTGTTGTTCCTTTTAAAGTAAGTGTAAATCACAAAATGTCTGAGACCCATGTGACCATATGAGTAAAATCTCACACATCAACAGTATTAACCTGTTTTTAATTCAACAGATAATACCACAGATTACATAGAAATGATGGATTTACAGAAAAAACAGAACATCAGAGTGATCACATTTTCTTCAAACGCAGCACTAATTAACCAGTGTTTTGCAGACACAAATGAGTTATGGAAAGAAAACATCGGACTGAAACAGCACACATGAGATGGATCCTCATTTCTTTATCCTTTTCAAACTTCATTTCTTTAAACAGCGGATCATTTGATTATAAATTATTCAGTAAATCGATTATTGAAAACCTTCTCATATGGCTGAAGAATACAGCTGACTCTAACTCTGAATTATGGGCTTAATGTTTTTTTTATATCATTTTATGGATGTTACATTTAAAACACAATTCTTACATTCTCTTGCTGGATCTTTTTTACCCAGAGGCTGAAATGAGAGAAGTGGACACGACTGGACTATTCCATGCCTCCCCTCATCACGTCTTTATAATAAACAGTGACAGATACACCAATGGCCATGTTATTATAAGAACAGAACTCAGACTATCAATAAAGCTTCATTTTTTATTTGAAAGCTTTTTGACCGAGAACACACTTTTTGAGGGTTGATGATATGCCATACACTATATGGAGAAAAGTATGGGGACATACAGTATCTCACAAAAGTGAGTACACGATCATTTTTGTGTATCTTCTCAAGGGACAATACAATGTTCAGCTTGTATAGCAGTACAGATTTACTGTCCTTTAAGAATATAACTCAATATACGGCCATTATTGTCAAAATAACTGTCAACAAAAGTGAATACACAGTAAATGCACATGTCAAAACTGTGTCAAAAGTGTAATTTTTTTGTTGTTGTGAGTACCATTGTTATCCACCTCTGCCTTAATCCTCCTGGGCATAGAATTCACCAAAGCTACACAGGGTAATGCTGAGATCCTCTTCCACTTCTCCATAATGACATTACAGAGCTGCTGAATGTTATACACATGGTCCTTCTCCACCTTTCGCTTGAGGATGCCCAACAGGTGCTCAATTGGATCCAGGTGTGGAGTTATACTTCGCCACTTCAACACCTTCAGCTTCCTCAGAAAGGCAGTTGTCATGTTTGGCCCAGATTCTGAAGGGAGGGCGTCATGTTCTGCTTCAGAATGTCGCAGTACATGTTGGAATCCATGTTTCCCTCAATGAAACGCAGCTCCCCAGTACCAGCAGCACCCATGCATCCCCAGACCATGATGCTACCACCACCATGCTTTACTGTAAGCGAAACACAACTTCTATGATAGACCCATGCGAGGTCTGTTCTGAGTGGAGCCTGTCTTGGAAAACCTCTGTATGACCCTGGCCACTGTACTGTAACTCAGTGTTCAGGATGTTACTGATCTTCTTATAGGCTAAGCATCTAATAATTGTCAAATCTTTAGAGAGTTTTTGCCATGAGGTTCCATGTTGAACATCCAGTGGTCAGTATGAGAGAATTGTACTCCAAGCACCGAATTTTAACTGCTCTAATACAAGATACACAAATTTGAATGGTTTTGTCAAGCAGACAAAAACATGAACATGATGAACAGGACATGTGGCTTTACATGGTTACACAAGTGCAGCTGTTATCAGTTAGGGTGTACTCACTATTGTCTCACTCACTATTTAATTCTATAAAGCTGCTTTGGGATTATGTCCATTGTTAAAAGTGCTTTACAAATAAAAATAAATTGAATTGAACTTCCATCCTACATAATATGATTAACAAATACAGGCATCCTGATTATTTCTCTTTGCAGATATGATGGGACTGAGGACTGAGAGATGAGAGAGCGGTCTGCTGTGCCAAATACCATAAAAGGTGTCAGCATCTGTAACAGGAATTGTGTTTTCTCATAAATGACATCAAAATTCAAAAACAGCAAAAAAAAAAAAAACATTTCTCACAGCACTTTAAAGCACTCTTTCTCATTCAGCCTGCTTTTTAAGAACAGATTTACACTCCTTCCTGAATGAAAAAAGAATCACAGTGAACTACACCTGGGTGTCAATCAACTGTGTACGGAGACACTCACCTGACTCCTAAACGTTTGCACTGAAATGACACATCACAGGCACATTGTAAGTTTTCCTGACATTAAATGCACCCCTGAGCACAAAGCCTGGTCCCTGCCTTGGGGTGAAAGATCTTGAGTTGTCTGCTACTGAGCTCTGACCTCAACCCTACTGAACACCTTTGGAAAGAATTCTTTCGTATGGAAAGAAATCTGCGGTATGGTTCCACACTATGAGGCTGGAGGGTGAAAACTGAAGTGCCGTGGAATGCTCACAAAGTGGGTTCACCTTGACAACTTGTCAGCCCATTCAGCTCACGAAACGGTCAAACTTGCAGGTGACTTGGGGTACGAAATTCTGCCTCATCCCAGGCAGGCGTTTAAAAGACGATGACAAAAAGAAGGCTTCTTTTTTTTATATATA
>MU551646.1:1846004-1873972 GCA_024362625.1 Silurus asotus | reverse complement strand
CACACACACACACACACACACACACACACACACACACACACACACACACACACACACGAGACCAACATAACCTAAGCCTTTGGAAATTCATAATTTAATAGTTCCTAAACATGCCAATTTCAAAGTGTGTGATCATTTGACCTCTTGTCATTTTTACTAAACGTCTCAATGTTTTCCTGAAACTCATTAAACACCATCGCAGCAAACAATAGAATATATTCAAAAAATAAGCCACAATCTTTCTACAGAACATCTGTAATCTCTCTCTCTCTCTGCACAGAGTAAACATTTACCCTGAAGTACAGTTGTTCTCTTGAACTGTCACATGCACACACACACACACACACACACACACAAAGCTAAACCCCTCCCACTCCTCCTCCACCCCTCTCTCTATCTTCTCTCCCTTTCCCTCACTCTGCTCCACACTTTGTCCTGGCACGTGATAAAGCATGTGCACATGGACTAAGAGAGTTAACACACACGCACCCACGCACGCACACACACACACGCTCATACGCGCACACGCGCACACACATCCTGTCATTCTTTATGTATGATTTTGTTCCGTCTTGTCCTTTTCGTTCTCTTCTAATACCATTTCCAATTCACTAATGTTCTCGACCTCTTTTTCTTTTTAACCCCCCTCACAATCCCACCCTTTCTTTTGCACTCTTTTATCTTGTGTATAGTTCCTCTGTCAGCATGTGAGGACTGATAGCAGTTTACTTACAGTACATTCCAAACCCAACCCAATCTTAACTGCTTTATAACGCAGGATAAACAACAGCCACACACACACACACACACACACACACACTTATAAATAATATTTTTAAACACTGAATTATAACGGCAGTAATATATTTGCATGATTATGTATGTAAATTCTACAAACCCCTGAGACCTTTTAATAAACATTTCAAATTCTGCAACTGGATTCAGCAACTCAGGATTTTCTACACTGAAAGACCCAAAGAGAAACACAATACAGGTTTGAGACATAGACCAAGGAGAAGACTTCAGTTCATTCAGCTACTCGTCAAGGACATTTTCTAGTCAAACCTCCTAATTCCAGTTCAATGGTGCATTTTCCTTTAAAAAGAGATCACGCAGCATAAAGGTGACATATTAGTGACTCCTGATTAGTGAAAAGATCTTGGTTTTATAATGTGATCGTCAATTTGGGACTGTCCCTTGAAAAGCATGTATATGCTATATGTAATGAGTAAGACTTTCTGTCTCAGCATACTCATATATCGTAATCATGTCCTCGTTAAACACACGATCAGTCTAGAATATTCACTAATTGAATTAGAGGCTCGTGAGAAATAATGATATTATCGTACTTACATTTACATTCGTTTTTTACTATTTATTACTTTTTTCAAACCTGACGACTGTTATTCGTTGTGAGTTTGCATTTTGCAAAGTCAAGTACTGATGTAGGGTGAGTAGGGCTGGGGGGCAGTGCGCATTCCGATTCAATCCAGAAATGTTAAAAAGGGTTGAGGTCAGTGCTGTATAGCAGGACACTCGAGATCTTTCACTCCAACCCAAGCAAACCATCTTTTCATGGAGTTCGCTTTGGGTTCTCCAAATTTATGCTAACAGTTTGAGGAAGAGCCACATATTGCTTGTCTCAATACTTTTGTCTATGTAGTACATACATATATACACAGTAGATAGACAGATAGATAGATAGGTAGATAGATAGATAGATAGATAGATAGATAGATAGATAGATAGATAGATAGATAGATAGACAGACAGACAGACAGACATCGCTTATACATATAACAAGCTTATAACATGCTTTTAATTAAACTGCTATTTATGCACTGCAGAATTGCTTTAAAACATCCAGCTGTGTTTTCCTGTATGCCACAGTTCCCAACTGCACAGTGTTAAGCTCTCCACTACTCTCCTTACACCTGAAATCATGCGATGTTCCTTTTTTAAGGCTGATACTTCTAAACGGTGAAATCGCTCGAGGCAATATTTTAGAATGAAAAATCCTCAATATGAAAAACTTCTCAGAATAATGCTATACACTGTTGTTTCTGTTGCATAATTAGATCATTTTGCTCTAAATTTAGTCTTATAATTAATCTCCCAAAAAAAACTGTGCCCACCAATTGAACTTACTGTGCAAACAGCCGGAAGCTCCCAGCATGCTCTGCTGCACCTGCATGTCCAAGCCGAGCAGCGTAGGTGGTGAGGCAGCAGAAACTGAAGATGAGGAAGAAGAGGAGCAGGGAGATGGAGATGTAGAGGGGCACTGTGAGCTCTGGGAAGGGATCTGAGCCCCGTGCATTGCCATGCCATTCTCGGTCAGAAACTCCCCCAAGTCCATGTAGTGCAGCTGGAACAAACCAGGATCAGACGCCACTGTCCGCTCCCACAGGCTCTGAAAGGTGCCTGGCCCTGTCCCTAAACCGCTGCCATCTGCAACTTGTCCATTGCTGTTTCTGTCACGGAGAGAGCAACGTCCCAAAGAGTCCTCATCCATGTCCTTATCTGAGATGCAGAAAGAGAGAGAAAGGAAATGCATTGAATTACAATATGAATACTGGTGTGGGAAAAAATCTGAATGGTGTGAATACAGCTAGCCATATTCAATTAAACGATCTAGCCGTCAACTCAACATTGATCCACATTTCTAATAAGAACCCTGATGATTAGGCCAGTTGAAGAGTGTCAGGTACAGCTACAGGATGTTGACAGTATCCAGGTGAGATTATTCACTGAAACAGCTGTGATGTTTGGACATAAACCCATTTTCATAGCTGTAAATATTCTCAATGCTCAATTTCTGATGTCTACAATCTCAGAATTCCTCTCCAGGAGAACTCATCCATGAATGCTGATAAGGTAATGTATATAATAGGTTGATTATGGAGTTTAAAAAAAAATCTATGGAAATATATGCATAGGGTGAGAGAATTAGTCAGAGCACGTTTACTTATCGTGTGGAATTACTAGTGCTGTCACGTGACCGGGAATTTTCCTGTAACAGAAGTCAACCCCGAGTTCTTGGGATACGTAAATTTGTCTCGGTAGCTTATCTCTTGTTTGCAAGGGCTTGAGCTACTACAATATACCATACTTATATACGTTACACCCATTCCGTAGTTCACTCTTCTGCACACGCTTCTGATCATCTGCACATTGTAACTATCGTTCTCTCCAACCACCAACAGTACACTTTGTAAAAGATCTCTAAATAAATAAATAAATAAATAAATGGAAAAGCTGGAGGATAACCTTGAATCATATGAACTGGCCACAGCTGCAGACCCCCCTCCACACACACACACACACACACACACACACACACACACACACACACAGTCAAACCACATTAGTCTCATTCTCTATGATAACTGTAAATCTGCCTCACTTCTCCCATCTGATTATGATACTATTATCTCACACTCATATTCGAATTGTAATTAGAAGACTCACTCCACCACCGATGCTCAAAAGTAATGACATCCCATTTGACAACTTAAACGCCAATTTAATATCTTATGCCATTAGCAACCTCCACATTATTGCATGAAAGTGAAATAAAACCATGATAGCGTAAGCCACCGCCCACTGCTTTTTCTACAAAAGAAAAAAATGGTTGATTATTGCTTATTTGTCAGAAATGAGATACGACACGTGAGATGATATCTAAATTAGCATTCATTTCATTGGTTCACAGCTGTGGAAAAATCCCGGTGTTTTTAGTAACATCAGGCTTTACGTCTTGCGCCGCTGGTAACTGTCACTGTTAAAAAAAATGAATAAAGCTCGTCTTCCTTATGTATTATTATGTGTTTATGGTAACACATATTACACAAGTCAATCAACTCTTTTACTTCTAAAACCTCGGGAGCTAACCGACGACGTTCTCAACTGTCCTAGAGATCCTGTATTTAAATACTTGCTGCCTTCCAGCTATTTTAAATATTTCATGAAGCACAAAGGAAAGATACATCAGTGCACCATCCTTTTTATATCCGAACAGCAATAAATCCCATGTGTTTGACCGAGTGTAGCTAAACGCTTTGTGGGCTGGCACTTGAGCTGCAAATAAACCTTTGGAATTAATGGAACAGGTGGCTTTTCACTCGGTTTATAATCAGTCTAACATCAAAATGCCTGATCCTTGACCAGGTTAATCATACACCACTTTTACATAGTCACCGTATGAACAAAAAAAAAACGATGTACATCCCTCGGTTTTTACATCAGAGCAATGCATAGGATCTCTTCTCGTAAAGCTGATCTTGTGGCCAACAGCTGTCAACATCTCCTCCTGCAAGGACATTTGAATGTGGGGCACTTTTTAACTGAGTGCACCAAAGCTGAAAAGATCCTCACTGATTCTGCCTCTGGTTAAACTATTTGCTACCGTCTATACTGGTGTGTATTTTAAAGCAGAATTCAACTACTGTATTACACAGTTATAGACACAAGCAAGTGCCTCTTTGCTTAGATTAACTCTAAAAACACCATTTTAAACACACCACACTGTACTGTATATACATTCTGCAGCATGTACACCATGTACTGTAGTATGCTTTTAGAGGACTGCTCAGACTCTACAACTGCACCAAGCAATATTTACATTACTATTTTTTGCACTCAACATCATATACTGTAATCGTACTGTTCCATTGTTTACAGTTAGGATTTGCTAAATCTACATAAATATCAACTGGGCATACATAATAATATGTAGCATATTGTGTGTGTATATTTACAGTATATATATATACACATACTGTATATATATCATGTAATAGCAACAATAAATGACCATGTAATGCCCTTTACAAAAGTAACCATTCAGCAATTATGCCAAAAAAACACAAAAATTAATAGTGTATTATTATTATTATTATTATTATTATTATTATTATTATTATTATTAGTGCAGCATTACAAATACTGCACTCACACCGACAAAGATATTTTTGGGTTTCTTTATGGCAACTGAAGGTTAGTTGACAATAGGTGGAGCAACACATGGCAAAAAGGAGTGGGCAGAGTTCAGCTTTATGCAAATGAGAATTAAACTGCACTTTTTCTAAACACGAACCGGAGTAGCTTGTGTAGCGGATCGTCTCTTGCGAACAATCCTGCTCGTGTATGTGAATTATTAAAAGCTGCGGCTAGCAAGAAAGTAGAATTGTAACAGACTTCCAAAGTCCTGCCTCTCTGGTTATAATATGTGGGGCGTGAGTACATGGCCTGTTCGTACAAAACTTGGAAATCAATAAAACGTAAATATGCGTATAGCATGATAAAAAGGGCGTTGCAGTTCAGCCATGTTAATTGCTCCATAAACCTTTGAATGCATGAAATCTTATGGTTCTGGAACATCACACATTTTAGGTGAACATGATTTGGTTCGATAATAAACACAGAGCTTCGAATATTTCCACTGAAAATTGCTATGTAGGCGTTTAGAGTCGTCTCACACCAGCTATGTGCAACCAGTAAAACCTGGCGAAACTCAAGGCCAACTGACAATAAAGCACAAAGTGTCTGCAAACTAAAAAAGGATCCAAATAATGGCAGTGTGAATCAGGGTCAAACAGTAGAGACCGCAGCCACACCTGGTGGATGTACCCTTGATTTCACAGCAGTCTTTAAAGCTCTGATCACCTTTAAGCGGGGTTTGTGGTGGCGACTTGAGCTCAGGGCCGGTGTTGACCGGCCCGGTGTCCATCGAGTCCCCTCCTGCATGGTCTATGCTCCTGAAGTGTGTTTTGGGTCCAGAAGGGGGCAACAGGCGCTGAGAGGGAGGGCCTGCCATCGTCCAGTTCACTATGGAGAGCTGGACCAATACACAATCCTAGTCAACAAACAAACAAACAAACAAACAAACAATTCAGCAAGGTTGACAGCAAATCATTGATGGTATAACTAACAGGTATAAAAGTAAACAATTCTTATAGCAATGAATGATTCTACTCTCTTTAGGACTAATAACACTAATAACTGGATTATGGATATTTACCTTTAGTCTTGTTGTGAGCTCAGAAAAGGGAGAAGAGTGACATTTTGTTGCGATTAGTGCCAATCCAGGGGATGAAACCCTTCCACTTACTCCGAGTTGGCACAATATTTGTGGGCACACAAACTTTTTTCTTTATTTTTTTCTTTTAAAGCTCAACTCAGTATTGCGACGTATGTGCACACAAACAGTCTAAACTGTCAAACAGGTCCTGCAGTCAGGGGCAGAGAGAAAAAAGTTGCGACTAGGAAGAGCCAAGGAGCGGAAAATCCAACGCATGTCCAAAATAATCGCACCGGAAAATCACAGCGATGAAGCAACGTCGCGTCCGGAATAATACAAATAAACAACAAATAATAATAAAAACAAAAAGGAGAGTAGGAAAATTAAACCTGCAGGACACGGGTGCAGCTGCGCAGTACCGGCTGCTTGGACGTATCGGGGTGTTTTTTTCTCTCTCTCTCTCTCTCTCTCTCTCTCTCTCTCTCTCTCTCTCTTCTTTCTGCAGCCGTTTTCTTCTACTCCTCCTCCTCCTCCTCCTCTTCCACTCGGAACGGGCACGTGAGCTCGGCGCTCAGCCGGAACGAACCCGGGGCCGTCACGTGACGTCACAACTCCCGCGAGCTCCAGCGCTCGGCAGACAGGAGATTGAACGTGAGGAAAGAGAGAGAAAAAAAAGAGAGAGTGGCAGACTTTCGTTCTAATCTTTCCCGTAGTAAAGTGCGTGAGAAAGATGGTGCATGGCGTGGAAAATAGTGTCAACTCGGATTAATCCTGCTGCGCGTTCATACACCCGATTACGCCGCGCGTGCGAAGGGAATCGGCGTGTTTGTGTCCCCATTTATTTTCGGAAAGATATGCGTGAAAAATGATCTGATGCATAGTAACGACACGCCTCCTGCTGACTGAATGACATCTTTAATAAATAATGCATCCCAGATTATCCCACACATGGACATGCCCGTGGTGTTCACACCTGAACCGGATTGTTTTGTTTTTTACAGTCAGCCGTTTTAATGCGTTTATTTTATTTTTTATATATACACATTTGTATAAATTGACATTTGGAAAAGTGAAATGGATCATTTCCATTGCTCGTAATCCTCGGACATGTTCAACTCTTGTCTCCTCCCTCTGTCTCTCTCACACACACACACCACAGAGGAACACAGGAGGAACATAAGCGCTCTCCATCGCACGTGTACACAGCACGCGGAGAAGCCTCCGGCTGTGTCGCTCTTTTCCTCGCCATTGGCCAAAAGGAACGCCGTTTCCGCCCCTCGTCTCCGCTGATTGGCTGCCTCCGTGCAAATCGACCCCGCCCCCTTTAATCTCGCCAGCCACAGCCGCGTGAGACTACATAGTTTGGACCTCATGTTGGCAAATGTGCATGCGAAGTTTGTGCAAAAGTGTGTGTTCTTACAGCTTTTTTTTTTACAGCCAATATGCAATTTATTCAATTGATTATATATATTGATTATATATTAAAAAAGAAACCCCACACATTTTCACCCACTATCAGTGTTCAGTCATTCTGATCCTATTTAAATTACACCAAACATATTCTCCATACACTTTTTTTTTAAATACTGCATTAAAGACTGCTGTGTTTCCCTGCAGACTGAATTTCCTCCCATTCAAGAACAGAAAGAAATCCAATCATGTTTTCTTGGAATTTGTCCCAAAAAAAAAAAAGGAAAACTCTTATTCCGCCACCCTGTGGTTAAAATGGAGAGGTGCAAGTAATGACTAGGCCACTTTTGATGTGTTAGCAGGTAGACAATGAGTCAGACTTTGTCACTATTACAAGTCATTGGCATCGGTTGAAGATGGAAAGAAATGGGGGCAAGCAATTTGTTCTGGATCTGGTAAAAGTGAAAGAACATTTTGTGACATTGGTGTTAGCTGGGTTTCTAAATAAGGAAAAGATATTGACATTACATTTACCCTTTTCCAGAGCATCTTACAGCTAAGCAGTTGAGGGTTAAGAGTCTTGCTCAAGGGCCCAGCAGGGGTATTTTTAGTGGTTCTGGGATTTGAACTTGTGTCCTTCCAAATCCAAAGTCCAATTTTGTTGTCTACTAAGATACCACCACCTCCTATCAGACAGAACCTTTTAATACTAAGGTCACACAGCTCAAGAGTGCAAAGCAGGGCGTTACATGTTATTTATCAGTGCACAGCATATTAATATAATGATACACGGCCATCTAAAAAATGTGGCTCATGTGGACAAATCTATAGAAGTAAGCAAAAATGATTCAGAAAATATCTCCTGTAATAACTAATTAATAGAACTTCATATGGATGCCGAATTCAGAAACGGACAATTGAAAGTCATATTCTGAGAAAACAAACACAATGAATCGCAGTAACAACAGAAGGTACAATGATACAAGCTTTTAAAATTTTATTAAATGCTTGGGTATCATCAACAACCAGCTTATTATAGGTAAATAAAGTGATAGAAACATACTTGTTGATTTACTTATTATTCTCAAAAAAATAAAATAAAATAATATAAAACGAGCTATGGGTAGTATGGCCTCACTACATATGAAATGAAAAGTATAAGGGATGCTTTCATAGTTGGCGAGTGGGCAGACTATGTCTGACACGTAATACATTAAAATATGAAAGCGATAACTTCCACTATCATTCCAAACTACCTGCAGTGTACCTATGATAAAAACATATTTCACTTTTGTTTAAAAAAAAAAAAATCATAACAATAATAAAATATTGACACAATTTACATTACAGTACACTTGTTCCTTCCTAAATCTAACTCAGACTCTATATATAAAAGCTTCACCATGCCAACAGGTGAAATTTTAAACGGAATAGGCTTAGTTGCCTCGTTCTAATGAAATCTAGAGATTGAATCATGTTGTTATTAAGGTGTCTTCAAACCTTTTCTTTGAGAGCTACTCCAGCACGACATAGTTTCCACCTCCAATTTACAACTCCACATGGGTAAAGCCCACAGTTCGCAATCATCCCGGTGCTGAGAATTACTTTCATGTAATTTTGGTTGGTTAAAGAAATAAACCACGCATGCAAGTAGCTTTCAATGAACAGGGCTGTATGTGTTTTCTTTTAAAATGACTTATTTATTATTTCTAGATTTTTTTTTCTTCTAATTTAAGTGCTTATCCTTCCTTCTTCGTGCTAGCTTTGATTCCGATTGACGCGTCGCCTTCGGATCGTCTAGCGTGAAGGAGTGCTTACATTGGGACCGTTTTTCTTTTTGTCTTTACAGTTTCTTTATACATTTCCAATTGCATTTAATACGGAACATTCCAATACTCAACATTCATTCAACACATTAAGACCAGTGCTCAACATGCACAGATTTGAACAAAACACTGACCTTCCTAATACCTTCTTTCTTTTCTTCTTATGCGACTAATGCATTGTTACAAAGATCAAATCCCCACACGTGTTCTAAGTGAACTACACATTATACATACCAGCGACAGAATAATTCTACAGAGCAACTGCTGACTTACAGTGAGTATTACCATTAAGGGAAATACTGTATTAGTAAAATGACTATAAATTCACCTAATAGCAGTGAAGGAACCCAGATGTTGTTCAACACACAAAACTGTATAAGACCCTTTTGCAGACTGAGTTTGGGGTTTGTTATGTTGGTATCTTTATAAAAGACATCTGCGAAGCAGTTGTAATTTTGCTTGGAGCTGTTCAGTTTGGAAGTTGGGTTTATGTGAGGAACCCTCGATGGTTAAACAGAAAAGAATAAACTAAGAGCAATCAACCGACCTTTCCGACGGTTAGATACCAAGCCTTAGTCTCTATTTTTGTCATGCAAAACACAATGTCCTTCTTGCTACTAAGTATTGAAGTAATTAAGTTCAATGAAGCACACTCAGTGACTGTACTGTATTTGCAGAGTTGAAATATTCCCTTTGCTCTCCCCTCGTTTAAAGATTTTTCCTGTTGTCAGTTTTAAACAAAGCGCACTCCCTCGTGTCAGTTCTGTCAGTTTTCCCCGGCAAGTTCTTTTGTGTCTTGTGAGGAGCGCTGCGTTCCAGAAACGAGAGGGACAGCGTTTACAGGAAAATGCTCTATTAGATAAGTGAGAGCTTCTATGAATAAGGGCTGAAAGTAATTTGCGAGATTGTTTTCCACAAACTGCACATTTTAATCGACCCGAAGGGTAACTGACTCTTGGACAATGTCTAGCTGCTATGTGGACCATAAGTGCTGCTCGTCGTGAAAATGTTGTGAGAAAACAGAAGGGACAAGGGAATCGTTTAAGAGGACCTTGAAAAGAGAGAAGTCTATATAGTTCCAGTCCTCCTGTAGGGCTCAGTTCATACACAACTCTGCCTCCTCCGCTACCTCTCCTAATCCTCAAAAGCATAGCCATTTTTTTCCTAAATTTACGTTGTCTTCTACGAAATGTTTTTCTCATCCTTCTCTGCAGCTTTCTGTTCTCATTTTTCTTCCTTTCCTCAGCTGAGAGCGCCATCTGAACCCCGTCCATTTTTGTGGTCTGACCCCATTCGTAGCCTATCTTCTCTCTCCCGTTCCGTCTTTTTTTTTTTTTCTTGCGACGTCTTAGTTCTTCTTCGCTGTGGAAGCTGTGGTGGTGGTGTGGCTGGACATTAGAGGGATGCTGCTGGCTGAGAGCATGGTGATGATGTTGCTCAGGTGGAGGCAGAACAAGGGGATGGACAGGTAAGATTGGGTTGAGTGTATGTCTTTGGCCAGCTTGATACATCGGTTCACCTTTTATTCCTGCGTGTTGATGGGATTGCAATGAAGAACTTGAAGGCAAGGGCTGAGAGTATGGTGTGGCATTGGAGGAGGAAGGGAGAGATGTACTGGCATCATAGAAAAGAGGTGAGTACCCAGCTTGTGGCTGTGGTGGAGCATGCTGGTGGCTGTGAAGAACACCACTGTGAGAATCCTCTTCTCCTTGGTTTCCACCAGTGGGTGCGAGCTGGAGCAAAGCATTTGTGGCCGCTTCACTTTCGGAAACTGAGCCAGCAACATTGGTGTCTTCTCCAGTGACACTAGTGTTCCCTTGAGTTGTTCCTTGACCAGTACGGGTTAGGCCATGCTGAGACAGCCTGTGTCTTGTAAGGCTGTTGGAATATGCGAAGGCCTTACCACACACTTCACAGGAAAACAGCTTGTCACCTCCACCTTCGTGAACTGTTTGATGGTGCGCAGTAAGATGGAAGTGATGACGAAAGGACTTCCAACATATCGCGCATGTGTAAAGTCTGGGAGGAGGATGAGGATTCGACCCTTGGGGTTTAACATCTTGCGGGTATGGATAAAACGAAGAGTTACCTTGACCCCCATGGATCATGCTTCCACCAGCAGTTGGGTAATTGTTAAGATTTTCTCCAGGTGTTGTAGGTACTTCTTCAATTTCACCTTTCTGGTGTAGCTTGCCATGCCGCTTAAGGCTCTGGGCATATCCGAAATCCTTTCCACAAAGAAGACATTTATAGTTTTTCTCTCCAGAATGCACCGTGTGATGCTTACTGAGGTGAAAAGCCTCTCTGAAGTATTTGCCGCAAACTGTGCAGTGATGAGGTTTTTCCCCTGTGTGAATTCTGTCATGCCTTCGTAGAGTCTCTCGCCTTGCGAATCCTCGACCACAGATGCTGCACAAATACGGTCTAACATCCCCTAGACCTCCTACTGTTCTCTGGGATGACTGACGTCTTTTCGGAGGCTCTGCACCGGGTGCCCCAGGTTCCTTCTTTTTACGAGGCTTCCGAGGGCGTTTGGGCTTTCCACCTGACGTCTGCTGGATTGACTGTTGGTGAAGCGCCAAAGCATCCTGGTTTTCACCACCTCTAAATGATTTTTCCATTCCGGATGTTGAAGACGGACCACCGGGCGAGCCGAGAGAGCTTAATCCAAGACCTCCGAGTAGTCCCCCGATTATATCTCTTCTATCGTCTACCCGAACACTATTGTTAAGATCACCGGTCATGCAATTTGCTGCTGCTGCAGTGATAGCAGAAATAGCATTATTGACAGAGCTCGTAACATCATCTTCAGAATCATCCAGCAGAGCTGAGAGGGGCAAATGTGGTTGATGCTGTTGATGAAGCTGTTGGTTCTGGCTTTGTGGGTGAGGATGCAGAGTAGGAGCTAAAGGAGCTTTTCTTAGCGCTGGCCCTGCTATTCCTCCACCACATGAGGATGTTCCAGCATAAAGGTTGCCTTGAGAGCGCTGGTCTTTGAAGTTATTGTAACCATCACTCCGGTAAGACCCTGCATAACAAATCAAACAGTATGAATGCTGCATATACAAATATCCCCTTAGCACATCATACAGCACAACTTTTATTTGGCGCACACACATACTATCCTGTAAGATAAATATGTGACTCACCCACTGCACTAGTTACCATTCCATCACTGGAAGCCCCTGTCTTACTGTTCTTGCCACCAACTATAGAGTTGCTACTATCACTCTTCGGTCTTGGTCCTCTGCCTGATTTGCCACAAGTGCCTGACGCTGCATGGTTCAACAAAGAGGTACTCTCACGGAAACATCGGCCACAAGCTGGACAACGAAAAGGTTTCTCTTCATGTATCTTTTCATGACGGGTTAGAGACTCACGCCGATTAAAAGCACGGCTACAGGTACTGCAGGCAAACGGCCGTGAACCAGAGTGGATGACACCATGCTGAAGCAAGTGTCCCTTTTTTTTAAATCCTTTTCCACAATCTGAGCAATGGAAAGTCTTGTCAGGACTTTGGCATAATGATGATGCTGAACTATCCTGGGTCGAGTGGGGAATACTTGGATCAGCAGGATGCAAAACAGGATTTATAACGTTACTTCTTGTGCCTGCTGTGCCTGCAGTGGTCAACTCATGACTGCGTAAGTGCCTGCGCAGACTGGATAGATGAGTGAACGTTTTTCCACACTCTCCACAATGATAAAGTGGTTCGGGTTCATGTTGGGATGAACGAGGGTGCATGGAGCTACTACTGTCATGTTTAGAACTGTTTGTCACCAGAACTGATGCGGATGTGGAAGTGGGAGCAGAGGAAGAGGATGATGACACAATTGAAGAGGAAGATGGAGGGCTTAAATGAGAAGGGGGATCTCTACCAAGTCCTGACATACCAATGCGGCCGCCTCCACCAAGGCCAGGTGCAGCATCTTGGCTAAGGCCCGCTGATGTGCTACTACTGCTGGAGTTATGATTTGCAGAGCCATGACTATTGCTGCTGCTAGCGTTACTGCTGCCATCAGTTTTCCGCTGAGGCAAATACCCAGCCATTGCTTTCTTTCTCCTGCCTCCTCCACTTCCACCTCCTCCCATTGCACTGTCTGCTTTCCCGTCATCTTTGGAGAGGGACAAATGTAAGGGAAGTGGAAGTGGTAAACCAGTTTCTTGTTGCATCAGAGATGCTAATTGGTTTGAGGAGAGGACAGGGATGCCTTGGAAGTCAAAACTGCTTAATGAGGACGGTTGAGATGAGGAATGAAGAGGATGATGTGGATGGGGGTGTGACAGAGTGTGAGTGGGCAGCTGTTGTTGTGGTGGCGGTGGCGGCTGCTGTGGCTGAGGCAAGGCGGTTGAGTGGCTATGCGTGTGTGAAGAGTGTAGAGGGGGGGGAGCAAGACCTGAACTTGATTCAAGACCTAGATGGTTGTGGCTTCCTTGTTGCACCAAAAATTGCTCTAGGCTGGAATTGGCAGGTACTCCAGAGAGAAAATACTGATTAGCAGCTAGCATGCAACTAAACTGTTGATGCAAGCTTCGTGCATCAGACTGAGCTCCTGTCAACTGGTGACCAAGAGAGGTTACTGCACTAGTGCTGGAAGGGTTGTTGGAGCTAGAACTTGAAGGGGATGGGGAAGAGGAGGACGGTCCAGGGGATGCTTGGGGAACAGAGAGACCAGGATGTAATGGGGGGGGTGGAGGTGGAACAGATGATACTAGTCCACCAATTCCTCCTGCACTTCCTCCACTTCCACTACTGCCTGCAAAATGGTCAAATCGCCCAACTCCTGGATGTAGCTGTTCTTGTGCAAGGGCTGCCTCAGCTGGATGAAATGAACGCAAAAACTGAGGATACCCACTCACGTGACTTCCTCCACTGCTACTGCTCCCAGGCATTTTGCTTGACTTCCTTGAACTTTGTGACGATGAAGACAGTGACTGCTGCTGTAGAGGAGGTGGGGGTGCACTCATTTTTGCAAAAATTGATGCAGAATCAGAAAAGGCACTGCTTCTAGATCCTTGCAACGGGCCTAAGCCAAGTCCAGATAAAATCGCCCCAGAGGTTTCGACTTGCTGCTGCTGTTGCTGTTGCAACTGGTGCTGATGAAGCTGCACTTGCTGCTGGTGTTGTAGTTGTCGCTCTAATCCAAGACCTTTGAACTGATGGGCTTGGTGTCCACTTAGCATCTCTATGATGTCCACATTGTATTTTCCGAACTGGAACATTTCCCAGTTACTGAAACATGGGTGTGCAATGGCAACACCTTCTGCTCTAGGAGCAGTAACAACAATCACACTAAAATTGCCAGATGAGGTGTTACAATGACAATCACTGTTGTTTCTCTAACCTGTTTCAACTCACCCTTGTGTATGGCCTGCTTTGAACTGATCTGCAGTTAGCTGACAATCACCAACTGTTCCCACTTTAAAGCCAGTTGTGCCAAGCAGATGCTGCAGCGTAGAATGGATTTTCGGTATGGATAGTGATATTCCAACGTTCTGCAACACACAATTCAAAGGCTGGATTTGATTTTTGAGTCTTTAACAGTTCTGTGGTTTAGTGCTTGACGGTTACTCGAATCATTGTCTGTGGTTAAGCAGTTCTCTTTCTTTTCAGTTCTTTTCTTTCACCAGTATCCTTGTCAGTAATGTTTTCCTTGAATTGCACATAGGTCAGTCCGTCATTAACGTTAATGGATTTGATTTGGTCTTTTATGTAATGTAAGTAAGAAGATGTGTAAATCACAAAAGGTGATACGTTTATTTTCACATTTTGAAAGTGCTTATTGATGTGTTTGTTATGAAAGAAAACCAAGACGACTAGATAAGACTTTTCTTGGTTACATACTTGAGTTCATGACCATCCTAAATATGGACAGAGTTCTCCAAGTGCCACGTGTTAGTTCATTACAGTCAAAGACTGCTAACGTTTAATCCATTCGAGCCCGAGTGATATACAATTCCTTTTCCGTGTTTCGGCAAATACGCTTGGCGTCTTTTCCATTGTTAAAGAAACGACTCTCGGACGCACGGGACGGTGTTTCTCCACTCCTCTTCTCGCTGCGAGACAGAAAAAGAGTGAATAGAAATGTAAATGTGGGAAGTCAACTGATTGTACATGCCCTTAACTTCCAACTGCTCTGTGTACATGACATTTCCTCCCTGTCCTTATAAACTTCATTTAACTAATGTCAAGGTGGAGAAATAAACAGTATTTAACTGGATTTGGTATGAAAACAGAAACATGAGCATCAATGAACAATATACTGACTTGCAGGAGTATAGAGTTTTTTTATTTCCATGCAGGAAATTTTCGTGAAGTCGAATATTCGTATGCGTAATGCAAATCTGGTTTTAATATAATGTATTGTAATACATAATAGACTTCAGTAGTAATGAGTAGTCGTCTTATTACATGACGTTTCATATGAAGATATTGCCCATATCATTTTTATTAACCCATAATGCCATAATGTATTTATTATAAATAAATTATTATTTATAAGAAGAAGAAGAATGTAGTATAGACCTTTCTTGTAATAACCCAAATTATAAGTATGCTTTAAAGATTTTCTCCTGCATCACATAAAATTTTATATAATGCCCTATGTAAACATTACAATTTGTATACATTTTTTTTTCCATAAGAATATAAAATTCGTGGTTGATTTATTGAATGCATAAAGTACACCGCAGTATGTACAACACATACAACCGATAATTGTTTAGCATTAGGTTAGGAGGAGAAAAAAAAAGTGCACTCGCAAAATCAGGTCGACTTAAAAAAAAATTTGCAAAATGTACAAAAAAAAAGAAAAGTTGCACTTATTGCTTTACATTATTAATGTTTACACGTCGCGTGCTGCTCGCGTTGTGCAGAATAACGTGATGCTGAGGAACCGCGCGAGCGACCGCGGGACAGAGGTGTGAATTTCCAAGAAATTATTCCATCTGCTGATCCCTCAGTATATCACACAAAAGAAAAAATGTCCGTGCGGACACGCAAAAAAACACGGAGGAAAAAAAAAAAAAAACCGGAATGTTCACCATGCATATGCATGCATCACGACTGCACCGTTACTATAACATGCACGAGAGAAATAACGGATGCGCAACACCGGGAAAACTGTCTCCGACTGTATAGTCAACATGTAGGTAGCATGCAAAACAGCTGGCTATTAGCACACATTCATCTAAGGCACATAGCCTGCTATGTCATCAGTCCGTGATGCGCAAGCAAAACATCTGCAAGCGTCGGATTATTATTATTACCGGAGCAACACGTCGCCGGAGCAAAACGCATCCTACCCGAAAAAAAAACAAACAACGAGCAAAATCGAAAACAGGCCTGTTTGTTTTTTTGTTTTTTGTTTTTACCTATGCATCCATCTTTTTAGATTGGGAGAGAGAGATGAACGGGGCCTGCTACACTCTCCCACCCTGCCCCTCTCTTGCTCATATGCCCCCTTGTTCTGCGTGCTGTTTTTCCAATCGTTAGCCAGAAAGCTAGACCTTGTGTTCACCGCGGACCCTTTCCTCGCTCCCACACTGCCTCTTTGTCCCTCATTCTAAAGCGGCACACATCAAATCGGTCTCATTTTCAAAACGATACCGATCCTGCTTTTAAACGAAGCATATTGTATATTTTAAGGGTATTTCTTTTCGGCTGAAATATTTAGGACCCTCTTTTTTTCTTTTTCTTTTTTTTTTTTTGGATAGGAACGAATGACGTGTGAGCGCCATCAGGCGTTTCCGGGTTTCGGACCACTTCCGGTTAATGCAAGTGCGCAATTTGTTGATTTAGTCGGCGATTTATGGTATTTTTTGGAGTTAAATAAAACACTGTTGCACATTAACTACGTTGTATTAACGCTTTGTTAGTTTTTTTTTTATGTCAGTAATGGCGGTGAAAAAAAGGGGTTCTGATCCAGCTGCTAGCCAGCGGTTTTTACTACTGCAGTTTATTGCAGTGAATATACGATGAGAACATTGGCTTTTTTCTTCCATGCACGTTTTTTGATATGTGCAGCGTTTATTTTGGTGGCGTAGTGGGATTCAGGTTTACACCGCGGGATGTAGACAGGCAGTGGCCATTTTATTACGGCGTGACAGCTCAAAGTAAAAGCCCGTGTCCGCATCAAAATGGCTGCCTGCATTTTTTTTTTATTATTATTTATTTTTTTATTTGTATTTTTATTGACAGCACGTGCGTCCAGGTGGACAGTGAATGCAGTGAATCACCCCGCCCCCCCCCCCACACACACACACACACACACACACAAAAACACACACTCACATGCGTACACCATATAATGAAAATATATATATATTGAATAAAGTAATCTCAAAGACTGTTTTCATCAGTTGACTTTATTTTACAAAGGTAAACAATCATATTTGCCTTATATGTTATCGAGGGCTATATAAAACAAAGTGCTGAATAAAACAATAGTGTGATCTGGGCATTTCAGTGAGTAAAAAAAAAAATAAAAATAACACTTTTATTCCAAACTTCTATTCTGTTGCTTTTGTATTTAAATTACACTTTTTTTTTTTTTTTACAAAGGTACATTTAAAGCTATTCAATGTTTTCTTTCCCACCCTATCGAAGCGATTAAATTGGGATCTTTTTCAGGTTCATGATCTAATGTGAATGTTTTCTCACATCTGATGAGCGCATGTGCTCTCGTGCCATGTTCACAACTGTGGGATTTTGTTCCTTATGTACCACATCTCATTCAGACATGAACCGAAGACAAAAATTCGATCTGGTGCCTCTTCTTTTTCTTCTTCTAAATGTGTTGGCAAATTTTTCATATTCTTTTGATTACAATTGGCATAAAAAGGTCGAAGGCCTGTGTCAGCACAACTGATGGTTATCTTATTCTTTGCAGTTTTTAAGATTAAACATCTCATAAAAACTTACAGTTATGGCTTGTGGGTACAAAACTGGAACAGACATTGCTACAGGCTTTTTTGTGGTTTTTTTTTTTTTGTTGTTGTTTTTTTCTCCAAGACAGAAAATGCTAAATCAATTTAGCTATTCTAATATTCCCTGAAATAAACATTCAAACAGCTGAAATTTTTTTAATTCAAATCAACCTAGAATTCATTTACATACACACTATGACATCGTATCAACCCAGTGGGATGTCATTGCCACAATGACACTGGCAAGCTTTGTTATGATGGTCACACTATGACATCACGCTAAGGAATGTTTCAGTGCACTCATCAGAATGCGCTGAGAATTAGTAAAAGAACGAGTGCCTGTATTTGTGCTTGTGTTCTGTACTTTGAATGCAAAATAATTCAATGAGAAAGATAGATACCTAAAAACAAGTTAACACTAAAACCACAGAAGAAAGTATCACCATCATAATGTTAAGATAATAGAAGAATAAACAGCAAGAATAAATATCACCAATAACCATAATATTAACTGTCATATTAATGACAATAACAAACACGTATGTATAAGAGAGTCTGTAGGAAGATTGTCTCTAAATTTTGTAACGCAATCAAGATCTGTTTGAATTTCCTGTCAGAAATAAGAGAATGTAGTCTACTGCCACCACATGAAGAACGTCTTTCACTTCTGTGCCTCAGAAAATAATGACTAGGCAATTTTTTTTTTTACTCCAAACTACTTTTACTGGGAGAAATACATTTTGCAAATAACTAACTATCTAATACTAAAATGTTTACCGTTACTTGCTGTGAACTTTTAGAAATGAATGAGAAACCAAAATGGTTTAACACCATAGCCTGTCCTGTAGGCTGGACTGAGGTCATCTGTACCTCACTGCTTTCTTTTACTTCACAGGATTAATATTTCTGTCTATATACATTAACATTTAACTCTCATCACTGTTCTCATCATCTTTTTTGAAGAACAATTTATGAACTGTGCCTAGGCAGCCTACCACTGACACACATGTAGTATAGCCCTTAATATTGATAAACATTATTGATTATGATATTGGGTGTGACGCTCTGTCCGTTTCTTGACGAAAGCAGATCCACCGTGCGAGATGACTTGTACTCTCTCTCCCCGTGTTCAGTCATCATCTTAACAGCGCAGACACATGGCTTTAGGGAGATTTCAGCAGCAACCCAGCAAGTTTGTTAGTAAGCTCATCTAAGTGTCTGTGCACACCTGAGCTAAATTCTGAGTCTGATGTTGGCCAAACCTTGCCAACCTTCACTGTGCTGTACTGTCTAATCAACATAAATTACCCTTAACTAACCTCTCTTAATATAAAATTGTGAACATCTGGACTCATCTCCCGTTTTCCTCATCTAAGCCACAATTAACAGTTTGAGGCATCCATGTAAATAAAAACGTTTCAATACAGACATGTGAAGAGCGAATATGGCACAAATTTGTGCACATCCGCACAGAACTGTGGTTTAGCATTCTTTCGAATCCACGGCTAACGTCCTTCGGCCAAGGCAAAAATGTTCTTGTCAGGTCCCTGCGCTTGGACATGAACATAGACGTTGGCTTAGAATCCAAACAAAGTGCCATTGATCATTAACGAGTTCATTTCAGTTGGTGATTTGATGATTGTCAGATCTCTTTTCCCCCCTCTGGCCCAGGCTGTGTTGCCCAATCAGAATGGCTTTTGAAGATAAGTTAACTAACCCCCTTCATTGGGATTTTTGAGTTGAAGGGACAAAATGATGATTATTGGATTTCTCTTGCTCCACACAGATACTGATTTCTGCGAACCTGCTCCAAAATAGCAGTCTTCATCTAGTAAATCCACAAGCAAGTTTTCCAAAAACTTGTGATGCAAAGTTTGGTGTATATGAAAAAGGCAATAAGAATCATGGGGCTATCCTAAAGCTGATGCAGTTTAGTTTCCCTTTACTCTATGCAAAAAAAAAAAAAGTATTTTAAAATGTAGCAATCATTTTTGGATCAATTTGTTTTTGTGACATCACCATGTCGTCATATCCCGCATTTTTGTAGAACTCCTCCTTGACAGAGTATCAGTATCCTGAAATGTTTTTCTTAATACTGTCTCTGTTTCCAATCTTTAGCAGCACAATCCAACAGCTGGATTAACAGAACTCTGTTTTGAAGATGAAAGCAAATGGCATGCAATGTTTCCTTCGGGTTTTTTCCTTCTTCCTTCCCTTTTTCTTGTTTTTTCGATTAGATGAATGTTCCATTGGACATTACTTGAACATATGGCTCTATAGTAGCTTTAAATGTCGCATAATATCCAGTAAAGAAAAAAGAAAAGAAAAAAAAAAACATGACACAGTGACATATATGTATCTTTCTTCACCTGGTTACCCAGTCTCTTCATGTACAATACTCATTTCTGAAGTTTTCTAAGGTGGCTATCATCAAACATATTAAGAAAATTACTATACTGTAATTATGGCTGAACTTTTTTTTTTTACAAAGAGAATAAAACAACAACTTTATAGTTTTAAACTTGTCTACAAGACATTGTGTTCTCTCTGTATTTACAGCTTCTATTTCCCTTATGGTTTCCTCTACTTCTCCATCTGTTATCCTTCTTTCATGTCCTCATTCTCTCTCTGTACTTTTTTCCTCTATCCGCTCCTGGTCTCTGCATCTTTTCTTTTTCATTCTTTCTCTTACCTATACCATCCTCCCACTCCTTTAACACTCTCCTTTACACTTTTCACTCCCTTGTCTGCCCACTCACTTATTCTTTCTTCCTTAATCCCTCCATTACCATCCCACTCATCGCACCCTCAAACTCACCCTCCATATCCTTCAGTTTCCATAACTCTCTCTCTCTCTCTCTCTTCTCTCTCTCTCTCTCTCTCTCTCTCTCTCTCTTTCACTCTCTCTTTCTTTCTCTCTCAATCCCCTCTATCCTCCCTTCACACAGTCACTTCATTTTTGCTCCCCGTCCGAACGCCCTGGTTTGAGGCCACGCCGCTTCCACTGCTTCCTCCTCCTCCGGGGATGAAGTGTAGTTGCTCAATAGTATTTTGCCTTTTTGCAGCAAAAGCTAGCCTCCTGGCGCTATGCCCTCCTAGTGTGCCTGTACCCATGACAACCCCGGTTTGTTGCATTTCGTTCCATCCCATCCCTCCACCTCCACCTCCTCCCAGATGACCCGACATGGCGACTGCGTTGCGCTCTTGCTCGCGGCCCGAGGTCGGGTGTGAGTTCATCTTGATCATGTGATGACGATCAAGAGAGGGGGTGGCACAGACATTCTGCTGTGATTGAGCCTTCTGATGGTTGCGGGGTAGAGTGGGAACCATGCCCCCTCCCACTGGGTATTCGCCCATGCCCATACCACCCCCACCACTGCTATAATCGACGCCACTCATGCCCACTTCCTCCTCCAGATGATCAGGTGACATCAGCAGCCTCTCCTTAGACTTGCGCAGGGTGTTCTGGGTATTCGAGTTTTTCGCTGCTGCAGCATTCATAGCCTTGTAATACTGGTGCTGTTGATTTTTGGAGAGCCGCGATAAGGTGTTGCCATCCGCGAGGGCAAGGAGCTGATCTGTCGATTTGACTCGCCGAGGTGGTTTGGAGAGTGTGTCGTAGTTCTGGTTAGGCTTGGTTTCTTTAGGTTCCAAGGGATAAGGGTTAGGGGTATGGCTGGGGGCAGACTGAGGGTGAGGTATGCGGGGACGAGTGGCGTGTGTAGGAAGCGTGCCTCGTCCCCCTAGTGTATAATCACCACCCCAAGGCAAATGGTGCTGTGACGAGTGAAAGGACGGTGGGGCATTGTTGGGTCTTCGTTTAGTGGTGCAGTAACCTGAATATTCCTCCAGACCTCCTTTTTCTGTGGTTGGGGAAAAAAAACAAATGTTTTCAAGAGTTTGGGTATAGACAGACAATCAGAGTTTTTTCTGTAAAATTTTTAACTAATATTAAATGCTGGTAATGTAATCCACATTTTTTTGCATAATTGTATCATTTAATTAAGCAACAATGAATGATATATATAGGCAACCGTCTAAATTTTAGTTTTAATATAAAAACATATTAAAACATACCTAGCTGATTAATAACGATACCTCTTAAGCCAACCCAATCAAAATCTTTATAAAACTGCTGGATATTGATTTATATATATATATATATATATATATATCCACATACAGCAACTAAAATGGGCTTGACCTAAAGGTCATGAGAACATCAATAGCAAACAGAGTAAAATCATTTATTGATCTTCAGTGAGCACTATAGGCACCCTTTTTATAAGGTGTTACCAATCAGTGTTTCCATGGATCGAGGGCCTGTTGTGGGCACAATTAGCTAAAATGCAGGATTATGCCCTGAATGGAAAAGTCCAATACAACACACCAGAGATGGTGATAGTAGCTGCTGTACACCACTAGTTTAAATCAAATATCAGCTACTTTGAATCCTGTGTTTTAACTGTGAGTGATGAAAGTCTACATTTTGAAATACATTCTTTCGGTTAACATAATATGAATTAACATCATGTGAATCTATTAATCTAAGTGTGATCATCTATAGAAATCTAGATATATATATTTACATCTATTTACATGTTGTCCTCTGGTTTTCCTGCTACTTCTTTTTTCCCTCATCCCATCAGGTTGCAGTCTAAAAGCTAGATACTCTACACTTATTGCTAAAATGAGGCTTCAATGCTTCCTGACCTTTACAAATATTTAGAGTTCCCTAGAAATATCTAGGAACTCCAATACATACATAAATGAATTCAAATGTTTGTTTATTTGTAAGCTAAGTGTTACAGAGTTAGGTCCAGTTAACCTAATAAAGCTATTATTTCATTATTTTCCAGCCCTACCAAGAAACAGTATTAAGTGAAGGCAAAAATGCTATGAGAACCATAGGAGGTCCTGCTTTTGGTAAGTATTCGCCATTAAACTCACCAAGCCGTTTGAGGGACGAGTATCTGTTGAGCTCAGGCTTCATGGCAGCTTCATACGAGGGCGGGAGCTGAGCCAGGTTATGAAGCGAGTGGTGAAACGAAGGCTGAGGCTTCATGGCATTAGTGTGCTTATTTGGTTTCAGCGTTCCACCGCCGGTCATCTGCATGTTGTTCATGCGTGGTGCACGCTCTGCAGATATCAGCATACGTACTTTGGTTGGCAGTATAATAAATAGCACTTTTATGTATGATACAGACATGTCTATAAAAAGATTTTTCATATGTACATCATTACAGCACTATAAATTGGAGTGTAAAATCTTTAACCTAATTTGACTTACCAATGGTGGCAGTGTGTTTAGGGCTGGAACCTGAGGTATGGATGAAGTTATGCTGCAGATTTCCCACTAAAACAGAGTAAACCATGGCATGTGAAAACAAGCTGCACTGTAAGATGAGCTAGCATTAGTTACGAATAAATGATTAAAGAATTATCACTGATTTCTGACATCGAAATTGATGCATATTAATGTTTATATGCTTTTTTTAATCTAACATTTTTGCTTTATAGAGATTTTTTTTTTACATTTACAACATACATTTTAAATGCATTACACCTATTCCTGAAAAGTTTTTAAATTACCAAAACCAAAACTCTTGAAAAGACAGAACATATTAATTAGGACGGTTGGCACAAATGCTTGTGTTCTCGGAGTGCCCCCTCATTGCGAACACCCCGAGTGAAATACTGCTGCTGAGATGACTGATGCCATGAGCATCTGTTCCCTGTAAACGACTTCTTATAAAGACTCTCTACTGCACCACAAAATCCCTGCCACATCCATGGCAATACAAAAGGCCATTCTATGTGCATGATGAGGTTTTGATTTAAAGAACAGAAGACTACATAAAATATAACAGTAATGACTCATTAAAACGTATTAATTAGTAAAAAAAAATGAAACGACTGTTTCTTCTGAAAGACTTGAAGTAACTATAAAAGGTAAATCTGGTCACTTGTCTCACGTCGGTTGTCTTTGCTCTGCAGAGTAGGGTACAGGTTTTTAGGAGGTCGCCCAAGAGTGCCCTCTCCTCCTCCGCTGCCCAGAGCGACACTGTTGTTTCTTTCTCCCTGTTGGACAGGGCTAGACTGGTGGCGCAGCATGTCCACCAGAGCTCTAAGAGCACATACAGAAAATCAAGGGAGGAGAAAGAGTAAACAGTTCAGATTACAGATATGTTGATCAGAGGTATGTTGATCCATTAGGTTACATATAGTTGTCTTTTCTCACCTGGGCATATTGAGCTCTCTGTTGCGTGCCTGCCGTGAGGCCTTGTTAAAGGCCAACTTGATGGCCACAGCCACAGCGACAGTGAACGAGATTACGCCACCAATGACATATATGGTATTGTTGCTCTGTTCAATGCGACTGAGGTCAGGGTCAGTAAGGTGGTGGGGCGGTTTAGTCCCTGGCGGCGCTGTGTTGGCCCATACCGGTGAGTGGTAGTTATGGCAGATGTTTTGATCGAGCCGGCGTGTGCGATCCGGACAGCAGAAACGGTAGTGACATGTGCCGCAGCAATAGATAAAGTCATCCTTAGAGCAGTTGAAGGTAAGGTCATACTGGCCCATGACATCATAGTAACCACGACATACATCCACTTCCACTAGTCTACGTGGAGGTGGGGCCACCTGTGCTGCTCCAAGAGGAGGTCCCAAGGCATCAGCTGTGGCGTTTTTAGAAAGCATGACTTGAGCCTGGGGTCTGGGTGGTGTCTCTGGCCGCCCCGTCGATCCTTTCCCTCGCCCATTCCCTCTTCCATTTCCTCCACTTCTGGACTGCATTAGTAGGAATCCCCAGCTACTGGGCCTGGGGCTGATGGTCGGGGTGCTAGTGGGTCGGATTGGGGAATTTCTGGTTCTAGAGGGATCCGACACACTAAATGAGGACGTGCTATGTGGAGCAACGATTAACAGGAAGAGGAGGATGACACATGTTCGGGCTCCTGAGGTGGCCATCATCTTTCTGTGACTGACAAGACTTTTTTCTCTTGCTGATTCAACCCACTGTTCAGTGCAGAAATCTCCTTTAATACCCCAGCCCTTAACAACGCATGTAAAAATGTAAGTCATGGGCAAACAAAGTTTTTGTTTTAATGTCTGTAAAAAAAAGGGCACTGTGTAATGTTCTGGGAGAACAATTTGAAGGGTGGGTGGGCAGCGATGATGATGTGGTCCTAGATTTCGGGGAAACTCAGATCCTCGTTTCTCCAGCAGAAGAGAGGAAGTCTTGAGCAACTGGCCTAATAGTTTTCCCTTGAGGCAAAGTAAACTGAGACACTCACTTCTCACCTTCCTTTTAAAAGAAATTAGCTTGAAAAGAGGCTGAAGTGGGGTTTAGGTCTCAAGAATAAAATGGCTTCGCTTATTAAACAAACACCGCTTAGGTAGTGTTATGTTTTGAAAAGGCGTTTTTTTTTTTAGTTTAGAAATGTATACATGGCCATTCATCAACTTACTACGTAAAATACTCTACTAGTTTTGGCACTTATTAAGATGATTTTGCTTAAAAAGCAAAGGGCAACTGTAAACACCGTAAAATGTAAACTAATGCACTGTCTTTTTTTGTCTCCTGTATAACTTCTATACAAATTGGGCACTCTTTATAGTCAACAGTGGCACTTAAGTCATTAGGAATTTCCCTGACCCGTAATACTCCCTGAATGCAATTTTCTTTTTAATCATTTAAAACAGTTTAAGATCTAACTATACTGTTAAAATAATATTAATAAACTAGCACTAATTATAGGTTTACGTCTTTAGAGGACTACTTATGGTGGCAAAATCTTTGGAATGGTTAAGGTCAGTGTGATGGGGAATCATTTTGACTTCGCAGCCCTTTAAAGGCTTTTCTCACTGGTCATCTAACCGATGCTTTTCTGCTCAGAGCCGAGCAGCACACATTTTACCTGCTTAATCAAAAAAAAAAGGGGGGGGGCTTCTGCTATTGTCAATTATGTGGATGAAACAAAAAATATTAATCGCTTTATCTCCAAGAGATCGTCTACTACTTAATTACACATAATAATTCCGTACTTAGTAGTTGACATATATCTGTTGTGAAAATGTAAATCTATGTACAGCTTCATTCAAAAATGTAAATGTAAAAAAAGGAAGTAAATGTGAAAAATGGAAAAAAACTAAGAAAATGTTTTTCAAATGCTGATTCTCTGACTACGTTGTTTGAAAGCAGCACTCGGTCGGGTGCAGCGGCAGATTTGTTGAGCCACGCAGGAATAAGAAACGTTTAGAAATGTCTGAAGCATGTAAACAGTGAAAACAAGACTAAAATCCCAATCGTCAATCCTTTTGAATTTCCACTGGTTGCCTTCAGAATCTTATGATCCTTATCAGCCTTGCTGTTTTCTCAGGGAGATTTGATGAGCTTCTGAAAAACAAAACAAACAAACTGATTACAGACACATGCTAGACATACATATACATACGTGCATGCATACATGTACGTACAGGCTTCGAGGCAAGACCAAGGATCATGGCCAGATTTTCTCTGCACAACCCGAGCCGAATACAATGCGGGTAAACTGTACAATAGCAACAGAACATTGAGTGTATTAACGGCTAATGAACCGATTCAACAAGCGACGCAACAGATGCATTTGTTCCTTGCTAAATTCGTGAGCAAAAAAAAATGGTAATGCATGTTTTGTGAAAGCCTTTTCAAGCATTTCAAAGCCCATTAAGGATAATTGGTGTTCAGTTGATTATCCTGAAGACTATATCACAAACATTGCAGGGGTAAATTCCAGCATACGCTCGAAGACAAGAAGAGGAATGGTGCATAATAGTTGTGCTGCATGGTGCAGGGAAGGGTAATGGCGGTTTGTTTAATGTGTTACTATGTTCCAGAGTGAGTCAGAGGCATTGAGAGGTCTGAATAGTAGCGATGATCTGAACAAGCAGTGATCAATTCCTTTCATAAGGCACATGATGAGGCTGCTTGTGGGTGCATTATTATATGTGTCAGTATGTTTATGCACTGTGCGTGTGCATGCGTGTGAAAAAAAGAACGAGAGTGAGAGAGAGAGACAGTTTTTGCTAGTCCTGAGATGTCTAGATTGTATCAGATTTATAATAGGGTTTTTTTACGTTTTCAGTGCAGAAAATTATAAAGGAAGGCAAGAAAAAGAACAGAGGAATAAGAGCGAGTAAGATAAACGCAGCAGGAACAAACAGAGCCAGAGGTATGGCAGAAAAGCTCTGTGTGTGGTGATGGTGAAGTGCGTGTGCAAGTGTGTGGGAGTTCAGCGAGTGGGTGGCAGAGAATGGAGAGCTTTCTGTGACACCGCTTACCAGCACACACATGCACACATAGTATACAGCATGGTATGTTCATGCAGCATGTTCCAGAAACCCTAGAAAACACATTAAAGCCGCAGCAACAAAACAGTCCACAATGGAATCGAATTCGGCAATGCTCTACGCACATCTACACCAAAAAGAGCTGGTGTGTAAACAGGTAAACATTTTTGCACATGCGCATGCAGATGCTGCTTCAGACACCCAAGACTTTTGTTTTTTCTTCTGAATTTGTTTCTTTATTGCCCTTTAATTGCCACAGATTAATTAATTAAGACATACCTACAATTGCAGTAGGTATGTCATCACTCTTATCTCATCACATAGGCAGAGTGCTGAAGTCTAAAATATTATTTGTCTTTATTTATCATATATAGAATGTAATAAACATAAAATAAATAATTACACACACACACACACACACACACACACACACATATATATATATATATATATAT
>MU551646.1:1815139-1845090 GCA_024362625.1 Silurus asotus | reverse complement strand
TATATATAAAAATAAAACATTAAACAAAATAAACAGGAAAAAATGTAAATAGACATGGTCTAACATATTTCCATGGACAGCTTTGAGTATATATACTGTATATATGTGAATTTGTGTGCGTTCGTGTCTATATCACTAATTGTTCCCATTCGTTGCATCATTAGTCACAAATACTAAACACGTTTACCTAAACCAAGCCCTCAGATCTACACAAAGGTCCACATGATATTTCTCCAGCATTTCACAGAACAAAAGAGACAATCTTTATGAACAAGCACTGATCTTTTTTTGCTCTATTTGTCCCTGATTCACTAATGTCTGTGCACTCAACAGTGCTGTCTATCTGTCAGATATTCCTACTATCGATGAAGTGGCCCAAGCTGAGAACACATGCTCTCTTATGAATTAGACCAGCCTGTTTTTAGGCTTTGTGATCCATGCAGGTGTTTGAAACTAACCATGAAGGTAAATAATGTGCTAAACTTACTGTAGATAAAGTTCTTCATAAAGGCTTTACAGGCTGTCTACACCTATTTGCAAGATAACCCTTAGATGCTCTTGAGTTCTATTTTATTCTATTATATTCAAATAAAACTCTCTGTATCCTAAGAGTTAATGTAGTACATATGGTACATAATGTCCTGATATAACTGCACCCTTCTTTTTATTTTTTATTTTTTATTCCATTGCTACACTCAGCGGAAAACTAAACTCTTGTATGCAATGCTGATTTGAACACAGGCGCTCACATTTAATTTAATGCAATGTGCTAATAAAGAAACGGCTCAGATGAGAATTTCAATCTGATTTGCTTTTAATTTTATTCGTCACTACTGATTTTACTTACTTAATCAAAGCACAAACATAATTTAGACTCTTTATTGACTCTCTGAGATTGCCTTTCCATTCCATTCAAAAGCCTAATCTTTTTCTGCTGTAATTCAGCTACATTTATTGTTAGCTGTACTCCCAAATCCTTGCCCGATATATATGTACAGGCTTCTCATTTTATATCATTCTCATTCTAAATAATTGTTGTTCTGCTCTGTCAATTCAAGAGCTGATCCAATCAAATCAAAGCTAGCACACTCAGATTTGCAGGACTACATGCTTGATTTGATGCACAGATTGCTCACAGCTATGTTTATAGTGCACAATTTACAATATATACAGGATTTCGTTTATTGCATGTAATTTAACATCTGTCGTGTGTGCAATCCGATTAGTTTTTTTAATATGAAAAAGGTTTAGTCAGTGATATTCCTGAAATTCTTTCTTTTTTTTTTTCACTCGAAGAGTAAAGCATAGAGACATGGCGCTAAAATGCGTAGGCCATTTTTCGACACCTTAGAAGCTATGTGGAACAGTTCACCCTTCTCTGTAAACTGGATTAGCCTTTCTTAAGCACAGTCCCCGTCAGCAAGAGACTGTGGGCGATTTGAGAGAGATGTGCCACTGAAGACGTGGCGCACTGACAAAGAGTTTCCAGAACACTCCGACTGCCGAGTTTATCAAGGAGCTTCGATCAGACCATCAGATTCCACTGCAGTGGTGTGAAATGATGGCATTCGCTTTATTCCAATCTACTAAACAGCACATATGTTCTGGACATTCTTTCCTTTTTCTCCCCATTTCTCCCACCCTCAATTTCTCTCTCACTTTCTCTCCCTCTTTCTCTCTCTCTCTCTCTCTTTCTTTATGATATTCAGTGCGTGGGTTGAGGCAGCTAGTTCTCTCTCAGAATAGCACTGCAGCAGTTCATACTTGTGTGGAGCGAAAGAGGGAGAAAGAGAATGACAGAAAGGACAAGAAGACCTTTGTTTCCCCTTTGAGGCGTCTTTCCTTTTCGAAGACACACTCTTCCCCCCTTTTTTGTGCAACACCGCCGTTTTTTTTTTTTCTTCGCCTTTGCACGGATGTCATTTTATAGAGGCTTTTGCATGATATGCAAGATTTGGTTAGTTAGTCCCCAAAAGATGTCATCTACACTGACGCTTCAGCAGTGACATTGGGTTTTGCCAGTGTACTCGCAGAGAAATGTGCAAATGGGTTGCTTGGCATTCAGTGTCCTTTATCACTCCACTCAGTTCATCACCCCAAATGGTGGAATCATTTCACGCCATGCGCTCACTTGTATAAGAACGCTTTCAGAAATATTTGTGGACTTATTTGCATAGAAATCTATGGTTAAAGATCTGGCTGATTGGATTACATAAGAGATCAAATACATTGACTGTAAGACACTGCAGAAGCAAGGGTTGAGTGAATCACGCTGTCTACACTTGACTGGCATTGATGTGGGATAACTCTTCATCTGGTGGGAGTAGAGGGCAGTGGCGCAAATTATGTAGGACAGCATGAGTCTGTGTTTGTGTGTGTGTCTGTGTGTCTGTGTGTAAGAGAGAGAGAGAGAGAGAGAGAAAGAGAGAGAACGTTTAGGTCAGGAAAGGTTTGTCAGATAGCGGTTTCTCCTGACTTTTCAACTGGACAGGTCGGGCATTGACATTTCCATAGGAAATAAAGGTGCAACGCACAATTACACAACTTTTCCCAGTTCATTAACCATTGCTCAATAAACACCTACTCGGCCTCATCTTTTCTTTAACGTACATCTTAAGGCAAGATTTATCACCAGCAGTTTGGCTGCAAAGAAAGAGTGAGTGTGCAGAAACCTTTTCATCGATTATCCATAGACACATAGCATACAGCTGACACATTCACTAGGCAGTGCGACATGCAGCTCCACAGGCATGAAGCACAAGTGCGATGCGAGTGCAGAACTGAGCAGGAGACCTTTCTCTGCAGTGATGTGGGCATCACTGTTTTCTGATAGCTTTACCCAAGTGAAAAGAGCTGATTAGTAGATATCCATGTCATTAACTGGCTGTGGGGTAGCACCGAGTGTATAGTACTGGGCACGTAAGGTGGATATGAGAGCCAGTGAGGCTGCACTGAATGTCCGTCTGCGTTGGCGTCAGTGCATGTAAAGTGGCTGCTGCAGATTCTTTACACTTTTACATGGATGTCTGGATTTTTCATGGCTTCTCTGCATGCTGGAACAAACAGCATGATTTCTCCTCAACACCTGACTACACCCTGAGGGGAATAATGGTTGCTGTAGTGATGGGGGGTGTGTGGGGGGGGGGGGGGGTTTGAAGTAAAACTCAGGGAAGGAAAAAAAAAAAAAAAAAAGACATGTAAAGGCTAACTTGCCAAATTACCTGACTTATGTTTTCTGTATGTAGAGACACTAAAGCTCTTCTCCCCACGTTCCTGAACATTACACTGCATTTAAGGCTGATATCACGACGCGACGACGCATTTTTTTTTTCCCCACACATGCCAATAAAACTTCTATTAGAAGAGGGAAAAAAAACAGTTCTGCTCACCTGTTTACGATCCGGATTCCTTTTTATCTAGCCAGTATAGCTGCCTCCATGTTCGAGCTGAATGGTGGAGGCTGAAATGACGCCTGGACACATTCCTGACAGGCGGATTTTAAACTTATAGCCTCAGCTGTTTTTCTTTATTATGATGATTATAAGAAGTCGGGTATAGCACCGCGAAGGTATTCCCAGTGCCAAAAAAGCTCCACGTTGTTTCTTCCCTCGGCTGATTGACCAAAAATATTAGGGGGGGAAAAAAAACGCAGTTTGGAGTCAGTCGTGGTCTAAAACTGCTGACGCGCTTGAACAGTGTTGTTGTGGCTGAACGCTGGAGATACTCCTTCAGGTGGCGTTCGCTCGACGCAGCGCGGCTCTAGTGTGTGTTACAGTGGCGGAATGAAGCGCTGCCGCTCTCACACACATCCATACACCGCTTTTAATTTAGTTTCATCGCGCGCTCGGTGAATATGCACGATTTTTAAAAAAAACACCGCTTCTGCACCGTTTTCACTCGTTTCCTATCGAATATGGCTGGCAAAGCAGTTAGGAAATTGGGGGGTGGGGGGTGGTGATGGAGGGAGGAAGAGAGAAGTGGGGGCTCGGTTGCCAAGGCAACGGTGTCAATTCACCGGTGACCGTCTCGGGGTAATGGAGGACCTGGATAGAATAGAAATAAATCATCTATACCTATAATCATCAGATTATATTCTTCATATATAATAGACAATATAGCCTGTTCATATGCAGAACAGGATTGTGGTCTGCGTCTCGCGTCGTGCCCCCCTTCCTTTTCCTTTCTCAAACCACAGCAAGCAAACATCCAAGTGGCCATGATGTTTTCTCGTATAAAAAAAAGTCGTAATTTGATGTAATATGCGCCATAACGACAGTACCATTTGGGTTGCAAGGATTTCTGGGATAACTGCATGTGCATAAGTTCACTGAAGCTTGTTTTTATACTTAAAATTCTGGTTTAAATCAAACAGCAGTTATTGCACTTTGGTGAGGGTGATGGAGATGTAAAATATCAGATATTCATAGTTTAGATATTAGATATTAAACATAGAAGCCGCCCAGGTGTGTGATGTTTAAGTTTCGGATGCGTCCTGATGATTGGTTTGCTTGCTGCTATCACAAATCACTTCCAGAAACCGGAATTATGACGTCCAGCTGTTTGAGACTCTATAATGAAGGGTCCCAGTTACTCATTTCTATCTTCAGCACCACGGACAGCGCCCGGTCGCGTTCACACGCGGAGGAAGACGGACAGCAGTTGAATCATTTCCGCCCGTGCGCTCGCGCCTTGCTGCATGAAGTTTTTTTTTTTTTTTTTTTGCAAATGAATGAAAAGATGCAAATGAATGAAATCACACACTAAGTTGCGACTTCCGCTCACACGGACGTGCACACGCGCGTGCGCCCGTGCGCGCTCACTCGCTCGCGCACTCGCATTCTCTCTGAGCAGAAGATCAGAAAAGGAAAGCGTGCAGTTTGAGAAGAAAAAAACAAACAAACTAAATAATAACAATAAATCATTATAAATAAATACAGTTTATTTTATTTTTTTGTAAGCCACAGAAGAAGAGATCTGCACGACTGTGGGGGGAAAACATCAGTGAGTGCGTGTGTGTGTTGCGTTCACTATGGTCCCCTAGGGTCAGAAAGAAGCTCGCGCGCCGCTAATTCACCCTTTTCCACTCTTTCCTCCTCTTAAATGTGTTTTTTTATCGCTTATATATAAAACCGACACGGATTATTAATTCGGGGCCTCTGAAAATCCTTTCTATGTGATTCAAGAGAAACCCTCCCCATTCTGAATGTTTTCCTTCCTACAAACAGTTATGAGGCAGTCAGAGTCTGATATTCCTATACAGGTGGGTGGGTCGCTGTAAGGGTCTCTGTGTCATTCTCTCTCTCTCTCTCTCTCTCTCTCTCTCTCTCTCTCTCTCTCTCTCTCTCTCTCTCTCTCTATCGCTCTCTGTGTGTGTCATTCTGTCTCTGTCTCTGTCTCTGTTTTGCTCTCTCTCTCCCCCCCTTTCTGTCATTCTGCCCCCCCCCCTCTCTCTCTCTCTGTCATTCTGTCTTCCTCCTCTCTCTCTCTCTCTCTCTCTCTCTCTCTCTCTCTCTTTCTCTATGTTATTCTCTCTCTCTCTCTCGTTCTCTATGAGAAAGCGCTCAGCCGTTTCTAAACCCCTCAAATTACAGCCTGCGATCACACACTCTGGAGATCAGTACACCAAAGCAAACCGACATAAAGAACACAACCGAAAAGTCGCTTTTTTTTTATTTTTAGATTTTTTTATAAGAATGTCGCCATAATGTTTTCTTGTTTGCTTAATGCAAAACCAGGCTGCTGAAGGCTATAGTATATAAATGAATGGGAGCTCATCATTAGATCAGAAAATTAAACAAGTAAAAAAATAAAATAAAGGAAGAACTGATTGTCTAACTTGATTTTATTTGCATGGCACTCTTTACAACCATTGTTTCTTTTACAGCGTTACAGAATGAAATAGGTTATGAGTATACATTTTAACGTCATACATTGGTTAAGGATTATCCATAATTTACATTTAATACAAGTATTAATATACAATATACAAGTCAGTGAGGCAGAATTACTATTATAAAGATATGAGGAAAACACTATGAGGGACCTTGTCTGGGTGAGAGACTCAGAGATTCATTTATTGTTGAGGTTATACATTTTTCCTCTGGCAGTTTTTTGCAAACTGTTCATTTTAAATTCAGTACAAATATGTCTTTATGGTTCTTAAGCTTAACCTTGCACAGTAACCTTGTAGACCTTTAGACTGTTTATATAGAGCCAGCAGCAAAGTGGTTTCCAAATATTGAGGACTCCATTCACAAGTATGGCATCAGGATGAAACTAGCAGGTCTTGAATGAAGAAGGATAGCAGAAAGCAGAGCAAAAGCAGCAGCAGGAAACACGGCTCAAAATGCTGTCATTCGATTCGAATATTTAATCGCAATTAATCGCATGATTGTCGTGAGTTAATTTGTGATTAATTGCAACTTAATCACACATTTTATCTGTTCTAAATGTACCTTAAAGTACAGATATGGACTCAACATAGAGCATGAAGACAAACTATTCTTGGAAATGTTTTAAATTAATTATGGTGTTTTAAATTACATAAATCATCAGGACACTAAATGGAACTTTTGCTGTGTTTCCACACGGACAGGTTTAATTGTCGGATGTGTGCATCATGGCGGATTTTGGTACTGATTTGAATCTTGGCACATCAGTAAAACAAATGTTTAGTGATAAAAAAATAAATTAATAACCAATTGTTGGAATTTAATATGATTTTTGTATATCTCAGTAAAAACAAAAACGAGCATCAACACAAATGTGTATTGCGTTAAAGGTTTTAATTTCCCCTGTTTTATATTTATTTATTTATTTATATTTTTTTATAAAATGGTCAAACAATAACACGTGCTGCATTAAACATTAAATAATGCAATTATTGCTGTTAAATTTCATTTACGTTAACACATTATTATTTTTTCTGATTAATTTTACATGTACATAAGTATTCAGACCCTCACTGGAGATTCCCAGGAGCACAGTAGGCTCCATAATTCTCAAATAGGAGACGTGTGGCAGAAACAGGACTTTTTCAAGAGCTGGTTACCCATCAAACTGAGCAAGTGGGAGAAAGGGGCCTTAGTAAGAGATGATCAAGAATCATATGCTCACTCTTATTGAGCTCCAGAGACCCTGTGTGCATACAGTACAAACTTCCAGAAGGACAACTATTACTGCCGCCCTCCACCGATTTGTTTTTTCTTTCTAGCTCTTCTTTGGCTGAGGTCCTTAGGAGCAGCACAGCCAATTTGGCAAAGTAGATTTACATGTGTCCTTTAATGTGTCCTGTGCCAACCACATTGGATGCCCTGCATAAATCAGATTAGCAGAGAGCAACACTACTGTATGACCTGGCCAAAGTGTTTGTAACTGATCTGCAGCAGTTATTTAAATGCAGGCAACAAAATGCCTAAATAAAATTACTATTTGCAACACAGTGAAGTACGATCTCACCCAAATATAATCAGTGCATCTGCATTCTGCACTTGAGTAGCATTAGGCACTGTGCAAAAGTCTTATGCTTATGCGAAGATGCTCATGCCTTCAAACATGACAGAAATTATTTTTTTCTATAATACTATAAGGAGAAGTAAACAGTCATAAACTAAGCAATGTCACTTATTTGGTGCAACAGCCCCTTGAATTAAAAAAACTAAATTAGTAATCCCAAGAACAATTTGTTTAGTTTTATAAGAAAATTAGCCCATCCATCACTGTTCATTTATATACTATTGCTTTTTGTTCCTTAAAAACCCAATAGTTTGTATTTCGATTTTGGTCTGAGAGATGCTGTGTTATGTGATATGTTACTTTCTTTGTAACATTGCTAATAAAATAGTGTTTAGAAATCTATTTTTTTTGTAATCAATGTTCATAGAATGTATTCTAATATTTTGTTGCACAGTACTGTACATGTGGATGCTGTGCTTCAGACAATAAAATGATCAATGTGTAAAATGGTACATGTTGATGCCAGATATTTGGCCTGGGCCAATATGCCTGAAACCCCAGATGGTCACCATGGTCTATAGTATCCTTTAACACTCTCAGACACACTGTAAGGTCCTTAATGTGTTATGTATTTTATTCATTTGCTACTATGCTATATTGCTATTATTACCTTGTCTTTTGGAGACTCCTGTCTGACCACGTCCTCCAACCTGTCCATCACCACTGCAAACAGGAAAGGGCTCAGAGCCGATCCTTGATGCAGTCCAACGTTCACCTTGAACCAGTCTGTCGTTCCTACTGCACACTTCACTGCTGTCACACTGTCCTCATACATGTCCTGCACCACCCTCACATACTTCTCACACACCTGAAATCCTCATTTAATACAACTCTCCTGTTGGCACCCTGGCGTACGCTTTCTCTTAATCCAAGTAGAAACCAGATTACACCCCATAAAAAAATTGTCCTGTTGCACTCCATCATGCTGCATATACCGTACCATACATACCAGGTGAAGCAAGTCAGCAGTACTGTCGTGTGTTTTTTTCAGTTCTTTTATTTTATAATCCCTAAGTAACTAGACAGTTGGTTGGCCCTTAGTTTGATGCCATCTCTGTCTGACATAATTAGTTTACACACAGTATGCAAAATATATCCATAGTTTATTAGTGTATGTGATATACAGTGGTGTACAGTAACGAAGTAAATGTAAATTGTCACTGTACTTATGTAGCATTTTCAATCTGTACTTGACTGAAGAGTTTCCATTGAGGAAGACTTTTCATTTTACTTCTTCTTCTTCTTTCGGCTGCTCCCATTAGGGGTCGCCACAGCGGATCATCCGTTTCCATACCCCCCTGTCCTCTACATCTGCCTCTTTCACCCCAACTACCTGCATGTCTTCCCTCACCACATCCATGAACCTCCTCTTTGGTATTCCTCTTTTCCTCCTTCCTGGTGGCTCCATCCTCAGCATTGAAAGTTTATTTACCTTCACTACATTTCAAAATCAAATGTCTTGTTACTTAACTACATTTTTATGAGTGGATAAAAACGTAACTGCTCAAGCACGCAGCAAGCCACCAATCAGAGAAGAGCTCTGTTTTGATTAAAGCTTTGGGGGTATCTATTTAGCACGAACATACAGTTTAGCATCAGTTCGACAGCAAGCAGAAGATTTTAAGAGGAATAAATGATGGAAGAATCTCCTGACTCCTAACTTTCCACAGCACCCATGTCCTTAATTGTGTGATTTTTCTGAAGTAGTTGAAAAGAAGGTTTTGGGCTCATGATGATTATAATAGATATCAATCATTGTTTGACTCATTATAATAATAATTACGAAATAAAAGTGCAGGTGTTAATGACTAACAATAGATTATATAAAAAGGGCCTTAGGTAATAATGACAAACTAAATATCATTCTAAAGGTTTAAGCTTAACCATCGATTTTTGTGTAAGACGTACACAACATCAACATGCATAACCAGTACCAAATGTACAAATGCTGAAAATCCAGGTTTATTTGTAAAGATAAATGTCCACTGAACAACGAACCGTAAAGCATTTTTGGTCCAACGAAACAATAGTGCTGTAATTTAGATGGTAACTGAGTAACTTTCCCATAAAAACGACATCTCGGTGGTAAAAAAACAAAACAAATATGCCTGGTAGAATAATGTGTTACATAAAAAATGAGAACACCCACTAAAAAAAGTCAAAGATAAGTAGAATCTTATTGGTGATCAAACCAAACTATACATGTGTTTGTGGAGACGTTTTGCTATGCACCACCTATCATTTACAAACTTTTATTCCCAGCCAGAAGCATTATGGGAACAGCATGCTTGATGAAACATTTAGCCAATTAGTGCAGGATTCTGACGATATATGAGATATATGAGCGAGTTCTTAGTTTTATTACTCTTTAGAAGCTCTTAGTGGAGTCAAAAGGGCACGTGATGTGCACTGTGACACACCTCGCATGAAGTGGAAACAGTGTTTGCAAGAAATAAAAAAGAAAGTAAACAAATTGTTTTATTGGAGCTCGCGTGAAGCACGGATGAGAAAAATCTTCTTGCGCGGAGTGATGACCGCGACCTGGTGATCGGCATGAGAATGGAAAATCTCAGCCTATTTTACATCTGTGAGGGGGAGGGAGAAATGGACCAGATTAGTCTCAAATAAATATTTGTAGGCATCTAATTTTTCATGATATTTTCATAACATTTGAAATGATGAAACTTATGATACATGTGGCTTTCAACTAAATGGTTTTCTGGATTGCTCCAGGTTTCCAAATGTCATGTATTTATATATGTTATATATATTTATATATATTGTAAAACATGAGGGACATTTGAATTCAAAGCTGTTCAGTGTCTATCTTTTTGAGCAATATCAACTCTGGATGATGGATAATTAACCCCAAAGTGTCTTCTTTCCAAGTATACCTAAGTTGTGTATGTTGCATATTACTGTCATGATCTGTTAAAAATTACATTTAAGTAGGACATTTTCAGCTGTGGGTACCAAAAGTGGGAGCGCCGGATAACAGGATAATAGATTGGTTTGCTAAGAGTAACATTAATGTCTTTTCACATAAACAGAGTTGAGTCATGTGACAAAAATTATGTAAGGAACATTGTAGCTATTATAAATCATAATTGGATACTTAGGTACATTTGAAGGCAAATACTTTTGTACATATATATATATATATATATATAGTACATCAATCTGTTGCTTCTAATCTAACATAAAAATTTAAGCAAAAGAGACAGATAGAATGCTAATACACCAGTATGGTGATTGCATTAAAACATGGCATGCAAATTATTAATACATTTCAGAAACACTGTTTCACTGTTTGTGAAAAAACAAAGACTCAATGGATATGGCTGTGTCCCAAAGATACCACTATAGTAGTTTTCAGCACTCTGATCCTCACAAAACTCAAAGCTGAACATGCTAGCAATAAGCAGCAGGCAGAAATGGTTGTATTGCCATCCCAGAAGGACTTCAGCCAGAAATTCCCAGCACCTGCTGATAATCGTTGTGTCACAGCCTTCAGATCAAGTCAAGTCAAGTCAAGAGGCTTTTATTGTCATTTCTACTATACACAATGGTACACAGTAAAAACGAGACAACGTTCCTCCGGAACCCTGGTGCTACACTACACAATAACATAAAACTACAACACAACACAAGCTACATAAAGTGCATCGAGTGCAACCTGGTGCAAACAGTGCAGACAGACAACACAAGACAAGACACAAAACCAAGACCAGTAAACCTACTGTATACTTGGTTATACAATACTGTGAACTGTAAAAACTATACCAGGGAGTGAATATAAGAACACAATGTAGTGCAAAAATACAGCAGCAGTCAAGATGTGCAGAAGACAGCATGTAAACAGTGTAGTATAATATAACAATATTCAGATATTCATCCTCTCCAGTCATTAAAGCACCATTGTATCTCAGTGGTTAAGACTTCATGTGATTTCAAGCCCCCGCTATAGCCAAGCTGCCACTCTTGGGCCCTTGAGCAAGGCCCCTAACCCTCTGTGTACCAGGGGAGCCGTACCATAGCTGACCCTCCATTCTGACTCCAGGTTTCTAACAAACTGGGATATGCGAAGAAAAGAATTTCACTGTGCTGTAATGTATATGTGACTAAGGTTATTCTTTTTCTTCACAGTAGCTGCGACTGTACAGTCCTTTAAAGCAGAAGCATTTTGTTGTGTTGGAAATGAACGCAGAGAAGCTTTACTCTGAAATCTTACATCTTGACATCTTACTGTGTCAGGTGCAACTTCCAGTCAGAGGTCTTGGGAAACAATTAGCTGTCATAAAGGTAAACTTGATCTTTAACACAACATGGAGGCAATGTGTATTTTGTAATCAGATGGAATGCAATAATTAACAGTTAACTAACAGTTCATTCGTATTGCTTGCTTTGCAGTACTGATATTCTGTACAGACTCATTTAATTGTTTGACTACAAATACAAAAAATAATAATATTAAACACATTTCCATAACAAATCAAATCTACTGCTTGTAGCCACTGTGCTCTTGGGAATCTTCAGTGCAGCAGAATTTATTTTTGTAGTCTTCCCCAGATCTGTGGCTTGCAACAATCCTGTCAACGTTGCAACATTTTGAAATGACTTTGAATATCTGCACAATGGCAAAATACAGATTTATAAACTGTAAGAAGCATAAAAAAAAATCCTGCCAAAATTTTGATGGCCTGGGAGAAAAAGGTTTTTGTGAGGAAATACTTAAATCCATTCTAAAAAAAAACAGAAGCCTGGCTGCTTGGGAATCGACGGATCGCTGTACTTACCGCTGTACTAAAATACATTTTGAGAGTTGCATGACTTTCACATTTTTTAAACCATTAAATCAATACAACTTTGTCTACCACCATCTGTACAGTGTGGAAAGCTGGGATTCACAGTTTCTACAAATGTAATCTATTAGGCTTATGTCCGTTTCACTGGCACATAATCAATCATTTAACTTGCAATTAATACAACTTTAGGCTGTAGTACAACTGACTGCTTTTTTTTTTTTTATAACCATGTATGTCAAACTGGTGTATCATCTATCTATCGTGACCTTTCCCTAAAGCCAGAGAGTTCGTACAAACCATTTCTAAACAGATTTTTGGAAAAATATAGGCCAGCTAATTTTCTTATAATGTAATATAGACAGAACTCGAAGTTTTAAAACCAGAACCAAGATGCCACAACATCCAAAAGGTCAAATAGGCCAGTCATCCATTTCACTTATTGGTTATTATATTTGACATAGTAAACTGCCAGTGTTAAAGACTAGGATTTATTTAATTTCGACAATTATAGCATTTGGCAAACACCATTATTCAACTTACATTTACCTTATCCATGCATCTGGGATTAAGACCCTTGCTCAGGGGCTCAGGAGTGGCAACTTGGTCTGGCTAGGATCTGATCTCACAACCTTCTGATTCAACGTCCAAACCACTAAGCTAACACTCCAGACATCTAACGAGATTTTTCATTTGCAGATTTAGTTTGGATTTGTATTGTTATTTAGTAGCATTTTCCTCTGCAATTGTGATGGCTTCTGGAACACACAAATGCAGTCCTTTTTAATTTAAATACCTCAGAAGCGTTTAAAAAGATATATATTCTTATTAAACTTGAAAACATACACAATTCCAGGGGTATAAAAAAAAGAAAGTGGGGTTAGAGCAGTGTCGCTGTGGCTACTTCACTCCGTACAGGAAATTAGATTTGCTTTGCACATGCATGAAAACGATAAAGAATCCATATTGCTAGCATTAGCCGCTAAACCTCTTCCAACACCGGCGTTATGGATTCTTTAGTGTTTTATTTCCAACTTCAACAATTTCACTTAAAAGGTAAAAATCTTGAAAATTCGGCTCTTCCAATTATATATTTGAAAAAAATCATGCGCACATTAATATACACATCCGTATTAATCCAACAGGGTCTAACAAATGTAAAAGATTTAATTACATTTTTCAACTAATTTAAATACTTAATTTAATCAATATAATGAAGTGGATTGTATAAAATTTGATGCATTTGATTTAATTTGTTCAAAACTATTTTGTTATTTTAAACAAGCAGGCATTTTATTTAAATGGTTTAAAAAATTTTAACTGTTCAAAAGGTTATTACGAATGTTAATAATAAACTGAAAGAAAAACACAAGCCATTTTGTTTTGCACTTGTTTCGAACCCTGACTCAAAAGCCGATGTACGTGAATTGTGTCCCTTTACACCAGTAATATGTAGTGTACATACCGTTACTCACAACAAACAATACATTAAGCCCAACTTCTTGCTTCACTTAAACAAGGATTGTATGCCTTGTTCATTTTCTTAATTTGTTTTTATTACTAGACCATACAAACATTAACTTATTGAAATGAACATAATATAATTTAAATAAACCTTTTATTTAAATCACATCGGAAACTGCCTCAGCTGTGCTCTTATAGAAAAGTAATCAACACATTCACACTAAAAACTCAGCAGTGGTTGGTACAACTTGATTTAACATAAGAAAAATAAAAACGAAATAGCATCCAACACTCATGTAACCGAAGATACTTTATTTTTAATTTAAATAACTTAAATGGACACAACTGCCCCAAAGCCCACACAGAACCTCACAAAATGGTAAAAGGTTACCCGTATGCATGGTCTTAGCAGAGCCCAGAGCCATTAAAAGAGAGCTTTGAGAACTGTAGGGCCCCCCCGTGCTGACAAAAACGGACATTGTTAGATGTGCACTGAACGTAAATGCGACGATACACGAGTGACAGGTTGAGACGTTCCCTTGCTAAGAGCAACATGGCTGGAATCAACTCTAATGTACACGTTAAGGGGCCTTACATCGAGACATTTTCTTTCTAAAAACAAGTCACATTATTGGATAAAAAAAAAAAAAGTGTACAATGATTGTGGAACAGCACAAATGCATCTTACGTGGAAATGGGGCCGTCTCATTCTAGATATAAAAATTGATTTTGTAAGACCTCGATCTGCCCTTTCTGTTCATGGACATGATCTGCGACAAAAAAAAAAAAAAACACGAACACGTACATGGCTTAAAATATAAAGTGTGTAGAACAGACAACATAAAAGCACAAACACAGAGGGGGGAAAAAAGAAAAGAAAAAAAAAAAAGCAACCACATTTTAACCCATTCTATGCTTTCCCTATATATATATATATATATATATTTATATTTTTCTTACTCTAACTCAATACACGGCTGTAGAATATTTTAGTGGGTGCGAAGATGCACTTCAGATCTAACTTTTGTAAAAAATAAAAATAAAAAAATATCACCGATTGGACATTAAACTTGCATGGGATCCATGTTAAGCAGGATGGAACTCCCGGGATCATCTTACTCATGTCTGTAAAACACCTGCAAATGTAAGATTCCTATATTTTAGTGAAATCCGTGGTTCTGGGTGGGATGTTTTGATAGTCGTCGTGTGCTAATGAAACTTAAACAATGAAGCCCTGGAGAACATTTCCACTGATGCAAAAGCAAATTAGTGAAAATGTCATTCCCTCAGATTTCATACACATGAAAAACAGGAGCTGGTGCCTATATGAAGTGCCCTACACATATGGCACTGGTTGGTGGAGATCTGGAGGACTTTTTGTTTTTTTTTTAAGCGCTGGTGTTGCTTCAATTAGGGGAAAACCTACCCATCTCGACGCAGAGATATCCCCCTTTAACCCCTGGGTCTAAATACTGTCATAGTGAACGGTTATTTGAGAGATTTTCAGGGGCCATAAACACATGCTTGAATGAAAACTGTTCCTTTTCCACGTGTGATCACTCAATAGTCGTTACAAAACGTTGGAAACCTGAGAGCAGAGTCTGAATTGAAGAAACCTTGATGAAAGAACATGAGTAGAATGTGTGAATCACAGAACCAATAAAAAGATTTTTCTAGAAATCATAAAAAAGAGAAAATATGGATTCTGAATTCAATATTCATAAACAAAAAATAAAAAATAAAAAAAACAAAGAAAAAGAATGATTCACTATTATAGCCGCCTTAAAGCTCGTTTTTTGTCCGTTTTCTTTTTAGCAACTCCGGTATTATTGCTACTGCTTGTACCACTGGCACTGCTACCATTTGTGCCATTGGTTGTAGCGACAGTATTCGCAGCGCCAGCTGTAATTGCACGTTTGCTCGGATCTCCTGCGTGTTTCTTGGGCTGTGGTCCATCGGGCTCTGGAGCTCCCGAGCTTCCTCCCATAGCGTGGATCTCGGTTAATAGGTGGGCACGAGAGGCATATTCTGCATAGTCCTCCAACAGTAACCTCCCGGCCTCTTCATTCAGAGCCGACTCCGGATTTGGATGAATCAGTAAGCATTTAATGGTCTGCGGAAGAGAAGAGAGAGAGAGAGTATGATGAGATTTTGGAAAAGGAGGGAGGCCTCCAATAACAAACACAAAATGCAAAAGCAGCAAATAACAGCAACATTAAACGATTACATTTATTTAAATCTTTTTTTTGTACATATTTGTTATCTTGCTGCATTTCTCTGGTCAATTTTATTTTGAAGCCTTTGTGTACGACAACAGCTAAATTATAAGCGTTTATTTTTTAAACGTGATTTACTGCAGCTTTACAACATTCAAATGCTTGTTTTCCATGTTTGTATATTTATGCATATATAATTTAATTATTACGCAAAATTAAAGAAATTATATATTCTAAATGCATTTATCTTATACATTGTCTTTTCAACAAAAATTGTCAAAACAATGTTGTATTCTGTTTTTATTTTTTGCAGACTCATGTCTGCAATTACCATTAAAAACAATACACATGTTGATTTAAACTAATTCCTTCACCTTGCACACTCAAATGCTGTTTTTTTTTTTGTTTTTTTTAAGAAATATTACTAAACAGATAGAGACCGGAAAAGTGTTTGTAAGTCGAGCAGAGTGAGACTTGCGTGTCTCGGTCCCACATTGCATGCCTGCCAGGCATCATTCTTCTTCTTCTTCTCCCACCGTTTGCAGCGTTATCAAATTTGAATTGCGTGCACGGATTTTGAAGTTTTCTTGAATAAGATTTTCTTTTCTTTTTTATTATTTCTTGCATTTTTTGGGGTGGCCGTGGACGTGTTCGTCTCAGAGCAATGTATTGAAATAATTTTTGTAGTAATTTTTGTAAAAGTTTTGTAGTAATTCAGCCTTTTATATGCAATAATAAGAATAATGCCTCAATGGTTCACTGGTTAGTCTGGTAACAACAGAAACAGAACTGATGCAGGTCATGTTTGAAGGGGAGGAAACAAAAGCGTTCTGATTTATCACCCATGCATGCACACTTTAACTGCTGCTATGAATTTAATGGGATTGTATGCAGTTTTATTTAAGCGTAGAAAAGCCGTTTTGCACACAATAACCCCTAGCGGTCGAAAAGTGAAATAGCAGATAACGTGATAATGAACAGCTTCCATACAATTTATTGACCCTGATATTTGCATAATTAAAAAGGTAATTATTGATTGTGTGCTCACAAAACCGATTTGAATTGTGCCTTATTTGAAGATTTCCCTCGTGCAGCTTCACAGAGAGAGTCATTTGTTCTTAAGAAATCACTGAAAAATATGTCCTGACTGATGAGTGGTTCATCAGTGCAGTTTGTTTATCAATTATTTATAATATGGATTTCCATAACATTGTAAAGCTCTAAAGGTAACTGGGGCAAAAGCATGCGTGCACACAGAACATATTCAATGGAATAATCATTTTCATAACAAATTACTCATGTAAAAAGTGCAATAGTGTCTGCATTGTTTTCTGTGATGTTACATCTCCTGAGACCTTTTGTTCCATGTCATCTGTGATAAGCAGCACTCCGAGCAGAATACGGGCTTTTTAATGGAAAACTGTATCATATATGGCCATTCGAAAAAGTCTGTTCATGCAAATGATTGTACACTTTCACACGAATTTTACAAGTACGAGAATTTTACAATAACCAGCATGTAGAGCTCTGGGTACGTAGGTCCAAATAATACCAAGCTTGTTATAACAAATTGTTCATCTGTTCTACTTACCAGTAATACATGTCTGAGGCCGAGCTCTGCCTTCCAGTCTCTCTTCAGTACATTGACACAGATCTCACCCTTGTGGCCAACATTTGGATGAAATATCTTGGTCAGGAAATAGCCCCGAGGTGGTACGGCAGGAAAATCCTTCCCCAAGACCAAACGCATTCTGAACACTCCTCCTGCATACGGGGTCCCTTCTGTTCAAGGCAAACACAATGTGCAAATGAGAAACCTCTTGTGGTTAAAATATTTAACAGAGAACATGAGGACAAGACAAAGAATTACTACCTGGCCCCTCAATGGCAGTGTGAAGTTCTGTGATGTCTTCCTCGCTGGGGTAAATTTTGATTCCCTCTGGTGGGTCTGCTGCCAGTGCAGACACTTCTTTATACACCAGTCTTAAAACTTGGGGAGGCAGGTTCTCCACATTCGAGTTCTGTACACAATGAAATGTTTCAAAGGTTTGTGTTAGGGTGGGGAGAGAGATTTGCGTGGGTTTCAAACACGTCACCTACAATTTAAGTGAAGATAATTGAGAATTCTTTCACTTTGTATTTTCCCCGAAAAAGAAAACGGACCACTGCTGGATTAGAAAAAAGTGGTATTTCTGACGCTTAGTTAAGAGAGGGGGATGACAGGTGTGTGATATGAAAATTGCTTCCAGGTGCAGTGGTGGGCACAGTGATGATGATGATGATGATGATGATAATGAGAGCAAGGAAATTTCTACAAGGTGGTTTAAAATATAGCTTTATGCCCAAATCAATGGCCATTTTACCCTGGGGAGAGCTGGATTAAGGGGAGGTACGTATTGATCGTTTTATTTCTGTGCACAGTGTAAAACAAAAACGGTTATTTAAAACACACAAACATGGCTTGTCCTCCGTCTATTTACGCACTTTCTTTCTTTTTACTTGATTGCCTTTGCTTATATTACAATATCTCGAACATCTTCACACATGCTAGCAATAAAATGTTTTGTCATTATAATTGACAGCAAGCTTAATATTTATTTTTCACAAAAAAACTTTCAAATAATAAAACTGAATTATACATATATACTTCTTTTAAAACCTGCATTGGGAAACTTGACTTTTTAAGCCATATCTGGTTCTTCCCCAAACTGTTATACATAATTGAATAGGATGTCTTTTAATTCAGTAGCATTACATAACATTACATCCCCCTGTGCACAAATCCAGATCTATAAAATGTGGTATAAATGGGTTGGAATAAAAGAACTGAGTAGCCTCTTTACAGCTTTGATCTCAACTCAATTGAACACCTTTTGGGATGAACTGAATCACTGACTGCACCCCAGGTCTCATCACTCCACAGCAGAACCTGACTTTAATAATGCCCTAGTTGCCAAATGACCACAAATTTCCACACCCACAATCCAAAATGATGTGAACATCAGAATGATCAGGTGTCTACAAACTTTTGCCTATACTGTGTATACACAAATAATAATAAATATAGTACAGTGGTACCTCGACATACGAGTTATATTCGTTGCGTAACCCTGTCAAATTGCTTTGTATTTCAAAGCAAATTTCTCCATTGAATTTAATTGAAATGCCATTAATCCGCTCCAGCCCCCAAAATGCCACCCCAGTTGATTTTGAATGAGAATTTTCTTTTTATAAATGTCAAATATTGTATAAAAACAATCAAAGAGAATGTAAAAATATAAAAAGTGTGTGTGTGTAGGGGGAGAGCGAGGCGATAAGCGGAGGTGGAGGGATAACTCGTTTTTTACTTTCCTTCCTGGACACTACGTATCCCTAAACTTTAAATTTTTAACTTTTTCTTCTTTGCTTATCTCAATTTTCAGTACAATCTTCGCTTTCTGGCTTTGATTCGGCATCTAGCAGCTGTGTCTCGAGCTCATATCTCAATTTTTTGCTCGCGTATCAAAGCCAAAAATCGACCGAGTGACCGCTCGTATCTCAAAATACTCGTATGCCGAGGTACCACTGTATAAGTATAGTAATAATATACAAGTATAGTATAGTAAAATAAGTCGCAAACTACAAGTTCTTTTTTTGTGTCTGCCTCAGACTTTCAGTGCATTTTTTTATTATTCAAATAAAAAAAATAAATCCAAGGGAAAAAAAAAAAGACTTTTTTAAATCAATATCATTCATGCCGACTTAGTTAATTACTCAGCTTAATCAATATAACATAAGGTTTATTGCATAATAGTTTTTCCACTTTATATTTTTCTTTATTTTATCTTTTAGAATTTTATTCCTATTTACATGTTGGAAGCCATAAGCATTTTACTACCTCTTGTACTCAGTATGAATATGTATGGAGAGAAAAAAAAAATATTGAATAACTCAATTAATATGCAAATATTAGTATTAGTTTACTGGCTACGTCATGCATATATTAGTTCCTTCCCCCTAAAGTTACACGGTGATGCTGGTACTTTTATTAAGAACAACCATGTCCTTTTTTTCCCTCCTGTTTAATACAGAAAATTAACTTCATTGCGGTTCATTTTAACTTAAAAATATATATATTTAACTAAAGTTCAATTGAATTGAATTTTAATAAATTTAAGGGAGGGAATAAAAGGTGAATGGATATTGACCTGAACGAAAAACGTAACAAAAACCACACACACATGCAGAGAAAGTTTCCGTATTGAATAATTACATGTTTTACTTTTATTTTAATGAAGTTTATTTTTTGTTCCACTTTACTGAGTGCTGTTCATTTACTACATTCTGCCCCTGTGCCCACTGGAACAGCCAAACTGGTCTCTGGTAACTGAGCCCATAGAGCTCACAGTCCCGAGTGACTGCTGAACAAATCATTATAATACTAAACTAAATATTAGATGAGGGTGAACTTTTACTGAGTAAATTCTGCTAGATTATTCCCCATGTCCCATTGACGTCGTTTATCATTCACTAACTAAAGTTAGAAAAGTTAGCCACGGCTAGCTAACCGCACTACCGGAGTATTATGGGATGTAGCTGGTATAATACACATAAAACAAAATAAAGTGTTAAGAGCAGTAGAAATGGCCGTCTTGTGCTTACCATGTCGAGTGTAGTTATAAAAGTGAAGCTGAATCCAGTCCAAACAGCAGCTCGCTCCGAGACTCACCGGTCGGTCTGTGGGGGGAGGAGGTTTGATGCTAACGTTAGCTAGCTGTATATTAAGTTACACTAAAGCTAGCAGCGCTCCAGGACAGTGACAGGGTCCAACATAACGTCAATTAATGCCAACGTGTTTCAAATAATACAAAGGAAAAATCTTGTTGGATTATAAAAAAAGAAAACACCAGTGAGTGTTTGCTCGGCTAGCGAAATTCGATATATAAAAACCCAGCTAGCGGTGCAGCTAACGCTAACTCTGTTGGTCTTGCTAGTTTTTCTCGACGCGAGAAGTTTCCTCTAGAGCTCAGCAACGTGGATTAAACAGTTACATATAAAACGTGTTTTTTTAAAAAGCGTATCTTGTAATGCACTGTGTTTAACCACTGAGCGTCTCGGTATTTAGCAAGCTAGTGGTTTTGACACAGGAACAAAAATACGAACACGTTAAAAAAAAAAAAAAAAAGAAGCCGCAGCTAACCAATCATCGTGTGATATAGGAACAACCAACCGGTCGAACCAATTAAATAACGTCCCACTGCGACGTCACTGCTCTTCGTAGCCTCACAAACCGGCAGAAGTGGCGAATGCGAAAAATGCTCCTACCTGATTGGTGCGTTTGAAAAACTCAGTCCCGCACTAAACCCGTCCCACGGTACAGCGTTGACATTAGTTCCGGTTGTGTTTAATACAAGTAGCAGTGAAGGTTTAATATTGTGCAAACTTATAAACTTATCATTACATTTTACTTTAACCCCCACCCCAAATTTATTAATTGTACTGTACAGCCAAACAAAATGGGGATGGAATTATTTCCCAAACCATAAAAAAAAAAAATTAAGGTGCTGCATGGCAGAACCCACAGTAAACCTCAGCCCTATTCGGACATGATTTATTTTTCGATAGAAAGAAACTGAAATTCTTTTTTCGCATAGCACATTAATGTAAGAAAATTGAAGTCAGAGCGAGCCATGACACAGTGCCCCTGGAGCACATAGGGTTAAGGGCCTCACTCTTGGGCACCAAGAGTGGCAGCTTGGTTATACTGGGACTTGAACCCCTGACCTTCTGATGTGATGGGGTGGATCAAGTGATCAGATTTTTGTTGTTGTCAAAGCCATATCTGTGTCTGTGTGTTCCTCTACGTTATTTTTGAAGAAATGTATTATTATTATTAGTAGTAGTAGTATTGTTATTATGAGTTTGATTGTTTAGCTGTAGTGACTGTATTACAAATCCTAACCTTCAAATACTCTTTGCTCTTGTAGTTTATTTATTTACTTTTTTATTTATTATTATAATTTTTTTTTTTAGAAATAACTAAACCCAAATATTGCTCCACGAGCTTCCCCATCCAGCTGCTGTAGAAAGGGGCGTGTTCCTGGGTGTCGCCATCATCCTCATCATCATTAACAACAACAACACAAGCAGCAGCACTGATGCTTCCGGTTCACCATTTTGCGGAAGACAACCCAGAGTCCTGTTAACAGACTAACAGCAGAGCTGAGCATTTAGACACCTGTATTTAGATGTGTTTATATTTACGGACGAGACAAATTATTTAGATTGGATTACCGGCTAGGTGGAGTTCATGCCTGGTGAAGTTTCTGCTTAAAGGTAAGGAGATCCACCTGATAGTACTGCTAGCTAGCAACCTAGCAAAGGAGCAGGGGAGAGAGAGAGTGAGAGTGTGTGTGTGTGTGTGTGTGTTTTAAACGAGTTTTATTTGATCAGATCAAAACTGGATTAAACGCAGGGCGTGTATTAGTGTATGAACCAATAAAGTAGGGCGTATTGTTTAAACTGAGACTAAACTGTGTGTATGTGTGTGTGTGTGTGTGTGTGTGTGTGTGTGTGTGTGTCCAGCTGGATTTCAGCAGTGTAAGAGAGTGAGCATGAGCGGGTTGGAGGTGTTTCATGAGAAGCAGAGGTTGGAGCTGTGCGCTATTCACGCCCTTAACAACGTGCTGCAGGAGAGAGTGTTTACAAAGGAGGCTGCTGATGACATCTGCAAGCGGTGAGAGCATCGATTGGTTGATTGATTGATTGATTGATTGATTAATTGATTGATAACAGCAGTATGGAGCTGCCTTCTTTTAGAATCAGAATCAGACTTTGACTTGGCGACAGGAGCTTCCAGTGTGGGAGAAAATACATATTTCAACATATGATAGTTCAGGCATACATACAAATTACACAGTAGCGATGGAATATAAACATAGAAGAAAAACAGACATGACGTATAAGAGTGGAGGAAGGTGCACACAGGTGGACTATGTTCTATGTAGGAGATGCAACCTGAAGGTGTTGGAAGGGGACAGTGTAGCTAGACAGCATCGGATGGTGGTCTGTAGGATGGTTTTTGGAGAAAAAGAAGAGGAGCAAAGTGACGACTAAAAGAAGAATAAGATGGAGGAAGAGTGTAGTGTGAGGTTCAGGGAAGAGGTCAGATGGGCTCGGTGGTGGTGAAGAGGTGCTGAATGATTGAGCAACTACTGCAGGAGTGATAAGGGAGACTAGAAAGGTACTTGGTGTGACATCTGGAAATAGAAAGGAAGACAAAGAGACATGGTGGTGGAATGAGGAAGTGCAGGAGAGCATAAGGAGAAAGAGGTTGGTGAAACAGAATTGGGATTGACAGAGTGATGAGAAAAGTAGGCAGGAGTACAAGGAGATGCGGCAGCAGGCAAAGAGGGATGTGGCTAAAGCCAAGGAAAAGGCATATGAGGAGCTGTATGAGAGGTTGGACACTAAGGAAGGAGAAAAGGATTTGTACCGATTGGCCAGGTAGAGAGACCGAGCTGGAAAGGATGTACTGCAAGTTAGAGCAATAAAGGATGGAGAGGGAAATGTGTTGACTAGTGAGGAGAGTGTGTTAGGAAGGTGGAGGGAGTATTTTGAGCAGCTGATGAACGAAAAAAATGAGAGGGTGAGTAGGTTGGATGGTGTGGAGATTGTGAAGCAGGAAGTGAATAGAATTAGTAAGGAGGAAGTGAGAGCAGCGATTAAGAGGATAAAGAGTGGAAAGTCGGTTGGACCAGATGACGTACCAATAGAAGCGTAGAGATGTTTAGGAGAGATGGCAGTGGAGTTTTTAACCAGATTCTGGAAGGTGAGAAGATGCCTAAGGAATGAAGAAGGAGTGTGCTGGTACTGATCTTCAAGAATAAGGGATATGTGCAGACCTGCAGTAACTACAGGGGAATTAAGTTGATCAGTCACACCATGAAGTTATGGGAAAGAGTGGTGGAAGCCAGAAGAGGTGACCATCTGTGAGCAACAGTATGGTTTCATGTCGAGGAAGAGCACCACAGATGCATTATTTTCTTTGAGAATGTTGATGGAGAAGTATAGAGAAGATCAGAAGGAGTTGCATTGTGTGTTTGTGGATTTAGAGAAAGCGTACGGCAGGGTGCCGAGAGAGGAGTTGTTGTATTGTATGAGTAAGTCAGGTGTGTCAGAAGTATGTGAGGGTGGTGCAGGACATGTATGAGGACAGTGTGACAGCAGTGAAGTGTGCAGTAGGAATGACAGACTGGTTCAAGGTGGAGGTTGGACTGCATCAAGGATCGGCTCTGAGCACTTTCCTGTTTGCAGTGGTGATGGACAGGTTGACGGACGAGGTCAGACAGGAGTCTCCGTGGACTATGATGTTTACGGATGATATTGTTATTTGTGGTGAGAGTAGAGAGCAGGTTCAGAAGAGCCTAAAAAGGTGGAGGAAATCAGGTGTCTGGGGTCAATAGTGAATGGTAATGGAGAGTGTGTTAGAAAAGTGAAGAAAAGAGTGGCCAAGTAGAACTGTTGTAGCTAATGTTGATGGAGTGTCGAATTATGGCTAAAGCATTTTTTTTAAATAAGTTGCTGTTAGACACATAGCGCGTCTCCACCTTCCGCTTGAGGATGCAAAACCGGTGCTCAATAGTGTTCAGGTCTGGAGACATACTTGGCCACTTCATCACCTCCAGCTTCTTCAGCAAGGCAGTTGTCATGTTTAAAGGGTCGTTATCATTTTGGAAATCTGCCGTTTCAGAAGGGACAGCAGAGAGCGTTATGTTCTGCTTCAGAATGTCACAATACATGTTTGAATCCATGTTTCCCTCAATGAAACGCAGCTCCCCAGTACCAGCAGCACATATGCAGCCCCAGACCATGATGCTACCACCACCATGCTTTACTGTAGGCAACACACAATTTTCTTGATACTCCTCATCAGGGCATCACCACACATGCTGGACATCATCTGATTCAAACAAGTTTATATTATTCTCATCAGACCACAGGAGATGGTTCCAGTAGTTCATGCTCTTGGACAGGATGTCTTCAGCACACTGTTTGCAGGATTTCTCGTGAGCCAGCTTAAAAAAAAGTTACTTTCTGGGACGGCGGTCATGCAAACAGACTTAAGGATCTAAAGCAATGCTGCAGCACTCAAGCATCTGTGTTTTGAAGCAGCTTCTGCACCTGAAGCACAGCACGTGGACTCAACTTCTTTGATGGACCCATACGAGGTCTGTTCCAAATGGAGCCCCTCTTGGAAACCTCTGTATGACCCTGGGTCACTGTACTGTATCTCAGTTTTAGGGTTTTTACAGATCTTCTTGTAGCCTCAGCATCTTTGTGAAGAGCAACAACTTTAATTCTCAAATCCTCTGAGAGTTCTTTGCAATGAGGTTCCATGTTGAACATCCAGTGGTCAGTATGAGAGAATTATACTCAAAGCACCGCATATTAATTGCTTTAATACAAGATACACACATTTGAACGGTTCTGTGAAATGATTTATTTTTTTTAAGAATAATTTAAAGAGTTTTAATTCGGGATTAATTGCAACTTGATCACACATCAGGCACATCAGTTTTTTAACAATCGTTTAGTCTTTAAAAATTACTTTTTGGTTGAGTTTATTTTTTATATCTGAGTAATGAAAGGACATTGTGAATAAATGTGTGTTGCCTTGAACGTTTTAATTTTCCGCTCTTTTATATTTCGTTCTTTTCTTAATTAAAAATGGTTGATCGCGCATTAATAATGCTAACAAGCTTATGTTCCTTGTTTTTGCCTTTTGAAATGACACTGGGTGTGAAATATCGTGGCATTACGCAAATTAGTCCATCGTTTCGAAATCGCACCAGCTGGTGATAAAAATTCAGAGGAAAACATGACGCCTTTGTAAGTGTCATATCTTATATGCAACAAAAGGGATAAAAAAAAAAAACGTCCACGTAATTGTTTTAACTAAAATAGCTTCCACTTTCATAAACAAATCTTTTAAAGGTTTTGCGTAATAACTACAAACAACGCATTTTCCTTTGATTTAGTTCATTTAATTATTTATTCATTTATTTATTCTAAACAAATGACTCATTTGTTAACTATATAACTCGAAAAGTAAATGTTTCAGAGCATTGAAATGAGAATGTCAGAAGAAGACAGGCCACATTATCCAGGTCTTATCATCATTACTTATTCCAGCATGCTTTATTCCTTATCTTTGGATAACAACAAATTTCAAATGTCAACCCACTGCAACATCGCATTGGAATTCTTGCGTCGTTGCATCGTCATCACGGATGTTATTATGTCAATAAATGCTAATCATTGCTTAAGTGTATAGTACAGGAACAGAATAACAGCTAACTGTGTGTGCATATGTGATGAAATAATGGATTATTTTCCTCCTTAGCCTTGCCCCACAGTGCGTAGTGAACCCGCACCGCTCTGTCCTGGGTACGGGGAACTATGACGTGAACGTGATTATGGCGGCTCTTCAGAGTCGTGGATTGGCTGCGGTGTGGTGGGACAAACGTAGGTCAGTTTGTTCGTCACTAACACGAAACAATAAACATTTTCAGCCTTGGCGCCCATCCTGTTCTATTTATAAATTTATATATTGTCATGTTGTGATGATGCACTGTACATTTATTTCCTCTTGCTTTCTTCTCAGGTCGGTGCAGAGTTTATGTCTGGAGAAAGTACAAGGTTTTATATTGAACGTCCCTTCACGGGTGTCGCTAGGAATCGTGTCCCTCCCACTGAGACGCAGGCACTGGCTAGCGGTCCGGCAGGTCAATGGGCAGTACTACAACCTGGACTCTAAGCTTAAGAATCCTGTTTGGATTGGAGGGGAAACAGAACTCAAGTGAGTTTTATTACCGGAAGTGGCGACGGTTATTGTTTTTAGAACCCGCAGCAAACGTGACCGCCATTGTTCAGACTGTTATTGTTATAAACCGTTTTTATGCAGATTTACATAATACTAGCATAGTCTAGAAGTCCCACCACAGACCAAATTATTATGATAGTAAAGCTTAGGGTCCTATCAGGATCCAAATTCAGAATTCAAGAGTTATATTTATATTCAGCTTTTAATCTTGCGTACTAGTGTAGATTTATTTATTGCTAGAGACTCATAGCGCTTTTGTACGTCGCTCTGGATAAGGGCGTCTGCTAAATTGTCTCTCCCTGTCCATGTCTCCAGCCAATTTCTCAGTGAGCAGTTGTCTCAGGATGTTGCCGAGATGCTTCTCGTAGTCCAGAGAGAAGTGGAGGAGGATGGAACGTGGCTTGTTTCAGATGACCGTGAGAACACAGGGCAGTAAAGTTCTTTTAATACCGGACGGTCATGTGCAGAGCAGCACTACCAAAGAGGAAGGAAACATTCCCAGATGGTCACCTTTACACACTGAGACGTTGAATGGTTCACATAAGGGACATCATCTGTGTAATGGATGGGATATTATTATTTTTATTTTTATTTTTAATGAAAGGATGCAGGCAGGATGCTTGTATGCGGCACCGAATGACACGGGTGCATCACCTGCCTCTCTTCGTTCTTGCCCTCTTTTCATTTTTTCTCAGGATGAGTGCTTGAGTTAAATAACATTTAAGCAGGTTTATTTGTTCTGCATCTATGCACTGCATTTCTGAGGTAGATGAAGGCGTGTTTCTAACTATGCACAGAAATGCTACAACACACTCTTTGTAAATAGAATTTAAGTTGCGAGTGGTTTCTGTTTATACAGCTCGGCATATTTTGGGGAACTTGTTCTCCGGACTCTTTCTTTTCATTTGCTTATGGTTCTAATCACATCTCAGAGGATACAAGTGGAATGAAGTATTCACTAATAAAAAATTTAATAAAATTGACTGTTATTGAAAAAAAAAGAATGTTGTCTGAGTCTGTGACTGCTGTAGTCAACACCATGCAACAGTTCAATTAAATACTAATTAAATACTCATTTAATTGACTGCAAACTAGACAGTAGGCTGCTTTGGATTTTATTGGCTTCCTGTTTGTCATCATGCACCAGAGAGCTACCTATCTGGTAGTGGCATTTACATCTGTAAATGAGTCTCTATATACAAGTCATAAATATATGTACACTGACAAAGATCTTATAATTCAGAACTTAAGCTTTAAGAATCAGTGTAACAGGAATTCTAGCACTTTTTATATGTAGTTCCCCTGAATGTAGAATACTTTCTAAATGGATTGCCAAAAAATGCCCTATGAGTGTATTGGAGGTAAAAAGCTCAAGAAGCATGTATAAACTGGAAATGGTTACACTGCTGACCTTCAGCCAATTTGGTAGGCGTAAGGACTATTCTAAACTATGCATATTTTTTTAAGGATTCCTGTAGTTGCCTATACATTTGATTAGCCATAAAATTAAACCTGCAGAAAGGTGAAGTGAAAAACCCTGATGATCTCTTTCCAGTAGTGTCTGTCAAGGGCTGAGATATTGATCACCAAGTGTTCTAAGAGCTGATGTGTTTAAAACAGAAAAAATGCACAGTGATAAGTATCTAAGCAAGTTCTACAATGAGCAAATGATGCCTAGACCACTGGGTCAGAACATTAAAATGGCAGGTGCTCCAATGCCCCAATGAAGGACATCATCTAGTTTGGTCGTACAGAAAAGCTACTGTAACTCAAATTGTTGTAAAAGTTCAGGCTGGCTCTAATCGAAAAGAGTCCAAATGGAGGCAAATAGCAATGGCTACATGAGAATCAGAACTACACCGTAATGCAATGAAAGAAGATGATCTGGAATCTTGCGTGAATCACTCTGATGGTCATTGATCTGAGCTTTACTTTGATAGTGTATGGGCCTTTATACCTCATCAAGAATGCACAGTGCAGGTAAGGACCATTATTGAGGAACTGCAGGTTTGCAGGCGCAAGATTCTTTCCTATGTATATACACAGTTTTGCCATCGAACATGACATTAAAGAGTAGCCTTGGTCTGCCAAAAACTTCTTTTGTATAATGCATAACATAAATCATTGATATGGATGAGTACTTGTCTGACCAGGTTCATTCCAGTGAACCTAAAGGGCACACTAAGAATGTTTAGTGGTAAGAGAGGAGCTGACAGCATGTCCTGCCAGTAGATGGCTCATCTCTGGCTGCATTTTCACCCCATCAATACAAAGAACAATAGAATTAGTCTAAGAGAGGCCTGCTGGGGGTGAGGGTGGGGCAAATGAATAATGAGATTGTTCTTTGGCCCTTTGCCAGCTGCAGCAGTTCAGTGTGGTCCCCTTAATAAATGGTGAGTTATTACAGGTCATTCCATAAAGAAATATTTTCAGATCAAGGACCTTTAACTTGTTTTACAGGCAGTGCTCCTGCTTAAACAGAACAGAAAAGCATTTTAATGTTGACACAACCTTGGATTGAGCCTTTCGGTGATTTCTTCTGCTATGTACTTGGAATATTGAACATTGGTATATGATGAGTTATGAGCTTGTTAAAATCTAGGGAGTTGTGACTTCGAAAAAGCTTTCATTATTCCTATAAAGACAAACAACACTCCTTTGGGTCACACCAAATGTATACAAGTTGAAGAAACCATCTCCCAGCAGTAGTGTGGTACCCTCTGCCTGTGGCATGAGCTCATTCTGTGGAAGTTCTAGAGCGGCTTTCTACTCTGACCACAAGGCACACTTCGCATGACTAATAGTTCTCAGAAGCGTGCTATTTTTGGTGGTGGAGGATGATTCTTACACTGCATTATTCTTTGCCAATTAATTCCCACCAGGGTTCTCGCTCTCCCTATGATCATTCTGAGGGTTCCCTCATAAGTAGGAAGTCAGGTTTAAAAAATGTCATTTTCAACCTCTGCATATTTAAGCTACGAATTGCAAAACCAACCATATCTGTGTTCTTATTAAAAACATGCTAACCAACATATCACTGCATGATTATCTATCTATCTATCTATCTATCTATCTATCTATCTATCTATC
>MU551646.1:1807292-1815130 GCA_024362625.1 Silurus asotus | reverse complement strand
TCTATATATATATATATATATATATATATATATATATAGACAAAGGTATTGGGACACCTTTCCTGCCATATGTGGTTCCTATCCAAAAACTGTAAACATACGAGTAAACTTTCATAATGTGCAGTATGTAAGTATAGAACATCTGTTGATCCTTCACAAAACACAATAGTACACCTGATTTCTATGATGCTTTGCTGTGTTAGGATATGTAGTAAGTCCTTTTATAATTACAAGAAAAGCTTTTTAAAAATTACGTCAGTATAAACAGTACAAATTCTGCTCCCATAGCAGAACTCAAATGGTAATGTAATGGTATTTTAATTAAACCTTAATTATCCAGTGTTGAAGTAGTGATATGACCATTAAGTTAACATATTGCACAGTTTCTATATCATGTCACAAAACACGAAAGGGTCCGGTTATTCCACCTTTGTTAGTTTTATTTGATTTATATTTAGTCTCAGTAGTGAAAAAAGTAGTCCATTCAAAGGAGCATTAAAACCATAGAAACACAGGGCTATTGGATTAATAAGAGTAGGACAGGGAAGGTTGGGATTAATGCAATGGCAAATTGAGTATATTTATGTGTATACATACACACACAAAACATCTCAAGAGGACCCTGAATCTCCCACGGATACACAGAACACACGGTGGTGTTGAGAGAACAATCCTGCAAATTAGGGTTGATACACTTCCATTAGTCAGCGCAATAATCACAAAAAAGCTCTATCACTTCTTATGTGTCAATAAGATTCACTTGAGAAAATTGTATTTATTTTTTGATCTGTATATTATATCCAGCAAAGGTTTACAAATGTAAATGTATAAATAGGCACATTTGCACAATTTTGTACTGAGTATTTGGCAGTAAAATTAGCTTTCTCATATCAAAATGGCAAAAACTAAAATTTTGATCAGATGGATAAACTATGTATAATATCAACATGATGTTATTATTAGAATTTATAAATGTTTTTATAGGTTATCGAACGAAGTGGATTTTTTAATTATGTTGAATTTACCCTAATTTGCAGACATGTGCTTCATCACTTATTATTGCTGTGTACATTATGGCTACGGCAATGCAGGCAATGGCAGAGGTTGTTTTGCTGCAATGACCGTAGCTCTCTCTTTATTCGTGTTCATCTTCGTATCATTCTCATTTTATGCGTGAAAAGTGCAACACTCAAACATAACATCATTTACAGTGAATATACAGTATATTTGTATCATATAGCAATATGATATATAGTATCAGAGGGAATACAAGGTAATACACAATTGCCATCTATTAAAAAAAGGTGTGGTCAAATCTTTAGAAAACAAAACAAAATCCAGTGCCCATTAAGTTGTCATACAGAAAACTTGTGCCATTATTCTGGTGTGTTTGTGACTTAGCATTCAATATAAAAACTCCAAAAAACAAAGTAGCAATACAATTTTAAAAAATAGAGTAATAAAGTAACATCAATCTGGCAACATCAGTACCGTCCTGTCTCCTGTCTCCGGTAAACACCACACTGAAAAGGTTGATGGGAGGGGAGCTCAGATTATTTTAATCTTCATTTATTTGTTCTTTCTCCTTAAATCTCAGTGGTCCTGATGTTCTGCAGTGGATTTTATCATCTAGCATTCCAACATCTTTTTAAATTAGTCTCTCAGTAAAGTGTCCATCCATATTAAAACTAAATATTTGCTATATATATAGATATATAGATAGATAGAGCATTTTTTAATACTATACAAACAAATTAGCGCGAGTTCAGGTTCCTTGAATGGGCAGAGTTGTGATGTGTTTGTCTACCCGTATAGCCTGTCAGCATGCTGGGAGAGTACTGTACTTTCACATGACCACAATGGGATTGGACAGACATGACGCCACACAGACAGACAGATCCAGGAGGAGACGGATGCAAAAAAAAAAAAAGACAAGAATAAAAAAGCAAATGTCAGTACGCAATGAAATGAACAATCAAAGTTGCAAAATGTATTAAAGGAAATTAAGACTTGGGCTTTATTTTCGTGGCAGTGCAAGAGCACATAATTAGTTAAATGCCTGAGTTTTTTGTTCATTTGGCTGTTCATGAGCACTGTAGAAATTTTTATGGTCTCAAAAGTTATTTGTCTGTCCATCTGCATTTGTGCGCTGAACTAATTTTTATGTTCGGAATTAAATGGACCACAGGGAGCAACATAACGGAGACACCGTGGCCTCCGTTAGGTAACCAGGTTCTTGAGTTAAAAATGAGCAGCTATCTTGTGTTATGATAAACCATTATAAACAAAGTCCTAGCTGCTAAATAGCAAAACCTTCACCTTTCCATCCAATTGTACATTTAACTGATATCTAATCCTCCTTGAAATCCACATCAATTCATTTGAATGCGGTTCCATTATAGTCAGCAATATCAGTTCATCTTGCCTTTCATTGTGATCGATCTGCTGAGTACTCTTCACTTTCATGCAGCTCGTGTTGATGCATTGTGCATTATCTCAAAACCATCAATATGAATATCACGATAAAAGCTTTAAATATTGAATTTGTTTTTGGAGCAAATCATATACTGGTATACTCTATCATTCAGTCTGTTAATAAGCAGTCTATATCCTTTTTATTATTTAAATTCTGTACATTTCACGTATTACATTTCAATCTCTGCATTTCAGATTCCAAAGAAACAATTAACAATTGTATAAAAAATATCTGTGAGTTTCGGACACCATCCCTACAACAGTGACTTTAAATCTATTGAGAGCAATGTTAGAAAACACATTGCTGTAAGCTCACTCAGCCGGCTAGTTATTTTTTTTACAACTAATCTCTCTATGAAATCTGTAACTGAATTCTTTGCTGAACACAGAATATATATATATATATATTTATAAATGATGGTCTCATGCCTTGATCACGAAAATAGGGCCCATAATGCCTTATCAGAACTCAGGGCTAAATCATAATACAATTTATTCATTTCAATTATATATAGTTTTTCCTTTATATGCCTCACAAATAACATCATAGTAGACATCAGTGTTAGATTCACATGAAAAAAGACATTTCATATATGGCATGTAAACACTTTTTGAATAGATTTGACCTGGGTCTTCCTTTTAAGAATATATAAAATATATACCCAGGATATCACGGGTCACCACTATAACTTTTGTGTTTTAATAAATAATGTAATAGTGCTAGAATTCAACTTCTAAAAACACCACGTCTACAATTTAGGTTTAGAGTTTGTTCACTGCTTGCAGGTTTAAAAAAAAAGCCCCTTTAGGGTCAATAGAAACATCTAGAACCAGTTAGAACCTCAGCACAGATGGTAATGCCATGAGTCATGATGATGGCAAACAGACAGGGGAACTCACAGAGGGGGGTGGGGACTGCCTGTCACTCAGAGGCAGGCTCTCATAACCAGGGTTGCCATTGGAGGAAGTGTTTGGAGTCCTGCATAGAGACACAGAGAGAAAGAGGGACAAGAGGAGGGAAAGAGGGAGGAGTGGCCGGGGGGACACAGAGAAGGGCCATGCCACATACAGAGAAAAGTAAGGACCAAGGATGGATAAAGAGAGAGAAGGGTGGAGGAGAGTTAAAGAGATGAATACACATACACACATACACACACACACACACACACACACACACACACACACACACACACACACACACACACACACATCTTATATAAGACATTGAAAAAGTACAATAAATTGTCAGGGTTCTGACAGGAAAGAAGCAGGGTGATAGCAATGGGTGATAGAGAGTGCGAGAGAGTAGTGCGGAGAAATCTTAAATGTATACATTAGGGATTATTTGATTTTGGTACAATAACATCTACTCACAAACTCTCCTAGCAACATAAATGCATAGAACATTACTGCAGCCCAAGCAAAACACAAAGCGTGCGAAATGCAGCTAAGACAAGCGAAATAAGAGAGTGTGAGAGATGGGAAGGCAGATTGTGGAAGCGCAAACATTTTATTTGGGAGAAAATGCTGGAGAGGGTGGGATTTTTTTAACTTTTTTTTTTACCTAAGAACATTCAGTCTGATCGTCTCTGGTGGATTTATGTCTGTCTTGAAAAAATGGACAGACTGATAGACAGACACACAGACAGACAGACCTCTGGACTTGTGTCTGTTTGTTTGGCTAAGCTGCACTCAACATGTCCACCTGTCTGTGTGTCTGTCTGTGTGTGTGTGTGTGTGTGTGCGTGTGTGTGTGTGTGTGTGTGTGTGTGTGTGTGTGTGTGCGTGTGCGTGTGTGCTTGTCTGTAGGAATATTTGCAGCTGTCTACATGTGTCTGCATGGACTTCAACAATAATTCAGTACTGTACAAAAGTCTTAGGCAAGTCTAAAAGAAAATTGTAAAGTAAAGATATCTTGAACGATCCTTATTAATTCATATTTAATGGATTAACTGGTAACCAATCTTGAAATCTGATCATCTACCTTTATTTTTAAAATGTTATCTGGGATGCCGTTGTGCAGTGTCGTTAGGAAAATGACTAGCACGTGGTTTCAGTCTTTTCAGAGAAGTGTTTAGTCAGTTCTGGCACAAACTCAGCACAGTCTCAGTAACATGTGGTCCATTATATATAAACAATACAAAATACAATACAATGCTACACTGAATCATTAGAAAAGGATTTTATTTTTTTACAATAAAACTAGTCATTTCCTGAAAATCTGAAGAACAGTATGTTCTACCTGAGGCTTTTGGACAGTACTGTATGTGTTTGATTGTCAGTGGTAAACAAATCTGTTTGTGATTGTTTGTGATTGTCAGTGACGAACAAACATATAAGCCTGTGATTGTCAGTACATCTGTCTACACTCTATATATCCTTAAAGCGCAGAATGGAACATTGACTATCGGCATGATGTGCGCTGCTTTTAACCAGAAACCAAAAAAAACTAGTTTCTACACTAATTTCTTCACTTCTCTAAAACTAAATGACATGAACTCTAGAGATATGATTGTATGCAAAACTTTAACTCACGCTGTATAAATCATGGATATACAAATGTGATCCCACTGGCTCATTCTGTCTGTCTGTCTGTGTGTCTGTGCATGCGTTACTCACGGCAACGGAGGCGCGCTAGAAAAGGGGGATGTCCAGCCAGCCCCCTGGTAACTATAGAAGGGGGGCAAGGCCCCGCGCTGGGACCCCCTGGCCGTCTGTCTACGTGCCTGATGGGAAGTGAAGGGGTCCTCACTCTCGCTGTCCGAGTCGTCATATTCCTCTGAGTCTCTGCACCGTGAATTGGGGAAATGGTTGAAATATATGAGTCACAGAACACAAGATAGCAACAGAATGAGAGTTAGCATGCTCAAAAAAAGTCTTTCTAGACATACACGGAGCAATACCACAATTTATACATTTGTTTTCTATTTTTATTTCTATTATTTTTTTCCTCATATTTCCCCTCATACAGAGTTGTATGTATTAATCTGTCTTTTATAAAGCTACAAAAGTGTCTAACTAAAAACTTTCATTTTTATAGTTACATATACACTCAGCTACTTTATTACGAACACCATAATGATCTTGGTAGGACCAACTTTGCTCTTATTGTAGCTTCAGTTTTTCGTGGAATTGATTTGCGATCCGTTTTCACATGATTACGTCACATAATTGCTGAGGATTTGTCAGCGGCACACATACACTACCGGTCAAACATTTCAGAACACCTCAATTTTTTATTTGATGGTATTGATATTTATGCAGTGTAATCTCTTAGTGTATTGTAAAATCACAGCATAAAACAAATAAACAACTAGATAGAAGGAAATCATAGAATCGTTTTTTTTTTTTATATATATATAAAAAGTTATGACTCAGCAAAGTAGCCACCGTTTGGTGATATAACAGTACCCGTTGATTTATTTATTTTTTTTACAATGGAAATAAAAGATTGTTTCCAAAAACTCTTCCCAACACTGTTGCAGAAGATCCCACAAATGAGTTGAACTTGTAGGTTGTTTTGCTTTTCACCCATCTCAAACCAGCTCAAAAAGTTTGAATTCTGGAGAATGTGGTGGATGTTTTCTGATTTGAAGACGCTTTAATCCTCTTGTTCTTTTCTTTAACGATAGTTCTAACGCAGCCTGGATTTAATGTTTGGGTCATTAACTTCCCTTAGGATGAACCCCTGTCCAACAATCAAAAAAAAATAATTTTAAATCCTGCATGATGAAATTTAGCTTCATCTGTCCATAAGACCTTCTTCCAGTTTTTAGTAGACTACTGGCTGTGCTTCATGGCCCAGGCATGCCATATTTCTTAATTTGCCATCTTAGTAATGGCTTTCTTACTGCTACTCGACCTATCAAACCTGCAGCTCGAAGTCTTCTCTTGCTTCTCTTCTTAAAACTGGAACTTGCTTATTTTAACTAGAATTAAGATGTGCTTGAAAGCCACCTATCAAGCCAGCTGTTCACTCCTAGAAACTTGTCTTCTAAATCTAGCTTTGGGTCTGACAGACCTCTTCCTGTCAGAGTTTCCTCCAGTTTCCATATGCCTTTTGATGGTAAACTAATACTCTGTAAACTGTACTTATTAATACCTGGACTTTCTTTGCAATTTCTCTAAAGAAAAGACAAACAATGTGTCATCCTTTATTAATTATGAGAGCAGTATACTACTTCCTGCAGTAAAACATTATTCAAATATTGCATTGAAAGGTGGATTAACGCAGTCTGTTCCAACATTGATCTGATAAAGACAGAGGGTTTTTAAGTAATCTGCAAAAGATGGGACCCCTGTAGGCATTGTTCATATCTTACCTATATATAGTTAAGATTTGAGCAATAACCATATAAAACTTTCAAGTTAATTTACATCTATTGCTGCAGAACAACTGTAAGTTGCAAAGGCCTTTCGAATGTAAATTATTTTCCAGTTTTTGGCAACCTAAACCTTTTTTTCACCTCTGGCAGATTACTGTTTACCTTTTTACAATTTCAGATTATTTACTAAACTAAAACTGTTTAAATTTCACAAAACAAACGGAAAAATCAGGGTGTTCTAAAACGGTGGTATATATACTATAAGTCTTTAAAAGTATATTATATATAATTATCATATTATATATATATTTTGTATTTTTATTTTACAAAATGAATTCATGCTGCTGAAAATATCTGTCTGTTGCAACAGATTCATTAGACCAGGTAATGTCTTTCATTCTTTTTTGTATCATGTTTGTATCACTGCCTAGTGTAGCCACAGATTCCTGTTTTGCAGTTGTAAGAGCAGAGCCATAACATCAACTTCAGGATAAAACATGTGTTCTGAGATGCTTTTCTGCTCACCATAGTTGTAAAGAGTGATTATTTGGATCCCTTCTGTCAGCTCAAACCATCCTGGTCATTCTCCTCTGACATTTTCATCTGCAGAACTGCTGCTTATTAGGTTTATCTCACCATTCTGTTTAAACTCTACCGATCGGTGTGTGTGAAAATCCCAGCGTGAATTTGTGTGAATAATAACTGAAACTCCTGCACTGTATCTGCATATCTATTTATTGTGCTGCTACCACATAATTGGCTGACTGAATAAATGCATGAGGTGTTCCTATTATAGTGACCAGTGACTGCTTTATTTTTTATTTTTTATCATTGTGCTCCAGTCATTAGTGAAGAGTGTTCCACTACCATACTAATGGTTTATTGTTTCTAATGCTTTACTTCAATATTTTAAAATTGAAGGTCTTACATTATTAGACGCATGTTGTTTATTTGGCTATTTATTTATTTGTTTGCTTATGGAGCAGAATTATTTTTCCAAAAAAGTCTAGCAAATTACCGGTTGTAATCTCACTTTGG
>MU551646.1:1799792-1802292 GCA_024362625.1 Silurus asotus | reverse complement strand
CTGCCCAGCCTGGGGAGAAGGGTGCAGGGGCACTGGTAGAACTTGAGGTCACAGCCTGGGGTACGGAAGGGAGTAAAGGGGTCACAACCCCCACCATGCCATCACTTGCATTAGTTGCGATAACGCTCATGCCCTTTCCTAGCGTTAGGGAGGAGAGAAGAGCCATCACACGCTCAGACAGACGCCTGCAGTAGCGAGTGGACACCAGAGCGGGTTTATTGCTACCAAACACATTCTCCAGCGAGGTCAGGGGGCCTGAGATGGACCTCTGCAGAGCTGTTACTGTGTCTGAAACCTGAACTCAGGAGAAAGAAAATAGGGAAAGGAGAGAAGTGAATAAGGATGATGAAAGAATTAATCAAAGTTACACAGATCTGACTGACTGAATGCATAAGCAATCAACTAAGCCAGCATAAGCTAAATAAATACTGTGTATAAACATCCATAGATGGCAGATAATTCTACCATTTATTTATTTCACATCAATATTGTATGACTGAGACATAACAGGCTTTTATTATTTTCTCTTGGAAGGATAGCAGTGTATATCACTGATAGACCAAGTGTTTTCTCACCAGCATATCGATGGAAGCCAGTGTGTGATTGGCAGTGAGCAGAGACGAGGTCAACTGATACATCCCATCATTCGCCTCGCTGTTACCGTAGAAACCAAAGCCTATAGCAACGCTGTAAAAGGCCAAAACAAAGAAGAATACTGTCGGACAGAGGATAAGGGTGATGTGTTTAATTTAACAAGTGACTCAGATTTAATGATTTAAAAAAAAAAAAAAGCCCCGACTCAAGAAATAACTCCGAAATGCTGACATGAAATAAATCTTCTAACAACACCATTAAGGAACCAATACTAAAAAAACTTTCATATTTAAATTTAACTGAAAGATTCGGGCCAGATGTTAGCCACAACTTATCTAGACCAAGAATCCCTTTTTGGCCCAGAATAAGATAAAGACAGTGGGGTACATACATACATACACACGTTACTGATCTGTGCCTGTGTGTGAATGTAAAACTACACCCACTGTTTTTGGTGAATACATCACTAGAGCTGACCGGCATCTGATTGCGGAAAATATTTCAGCCTGGGAAAGGGGGAGAAGACATTTCACATCAGCCTGGACAGTCACTCCAGTAAGAGCACTATTATAATGTAAGCTCTTCGTCATGCGATTTCCATTGTCACATTAAGAGATCGAGTGAAAGCCTGGCTTAAAATTTATGCACTGTTTAACTGATAAATAATGGAATAGTCAATACACATTTTCTGAGGTCAGACTACATTTTCAGTGACAGGAAATGGAAAGAAAAGACTTCCATTAGAATATGAATGAAAGGAAACTGATTCTCTAAATAACTGTCTGTTTTTTTTACTGTCTGCAGTTAATAATAACAATAACAATAATAATAATAATAATATTTGATAATATAATAACATAAGCAGCAAACAATGTTGTACATGAATTTGAAACCAGAAAGAATATGGCAAAAATGTGATGATAATAATAATACCAATAACAAGAATTAATAACAATAATATTATTATTATTACTATTATCACCACATTTTTACTATATTGTATTTTGCTAAGCACATAGGTCTACTTTATCTGTATAGTTTCACATATAAATAATTGCATTTAAAAGACAACCTTCTGATGCTTGTCCCACACTATATCAGGCTAAATTTACACTGCTGCCTACACCACAAATCCACATTGGAAGAATAAAGAGGTCAACATGGAGGGGGAAAAGGATGATGTCATCTTTGTAAGCCCACAGGCTGAACAGATGCAACATTAGAACGCCTGCATTTTTAAGATATCACATACAATCAGCAGGCAGATCTGTCGTATTTAATCCCGCTCTGCTTTCTGCTTCAAGCGTGACATCACTCCCTGACAGAACTTTATGGGTTTCTGTTTGCTGATACATAAACCAAATTTTCTCAGTTTCCGCTCAAGAAACACACTTAACCCGGAATCTCAAAACGATTTTACTGCTTAAAGTGCTCCTGGAAAGAGTGAACGGTTGAATCTGGGTGTTTTCATTAGTATTATATGGTACACCCTGTTTTAATTTAGAGTATTAATGCTTGGACTGTAATCAGTGATACAAAATAAGTAAACAGCTGGCCTTGTTGACCTTGGTTTTAAAAGCCAACGTCAGAATGAAGTCAGTGAGAATATATATATATATATATATATATAACTGTAATCAGTGATACAAAATAAGTAAACAGCTGGCCTTGTTGACCTTGGTTTTAAAAGCCAACGTCAGAATGAAGTCAGTGAGAATATATATATATATATATATACCTTTGTTTAATGCAATAAACCAATATATTAACAGAAAGATAGGTATTCAGACAGACAGACAGATGTTGATATAATCAGAATAATGATAGATAGATAGATAGATAGATAGATAGATAGATAGATAGATAGATAGATAGATAGATAGATAGATAGATAGATAGATACAAT